>OX456985.1:177551072-177785800 GCA_949752695.1 Melanostoma scalare | reverse complement strand
TGTGAAGGCGCAAGCAAAAGTTGCCAAAAAGCGTGTTATACCTTACAAAGACACAGACTTGAAGCAGGCTTTATTTGAGATCCGCCAAAACAAACTGCCAATCCGAGCATCAGTCAGAAAGTTTAAGATAACAAGGACGACTCTGCAGGACAGAGTATATAATAGATCTTCGGATAACCTTGGTAAATTTGGTTCCTGCCCTGTGCTGTCTGCAGAGGAAGAACTAAAACTAAAAAGCTGGCTTGTAAACTTAGCTAAAAGTGGTTTTCCTCAAACCTCGGAAAATCTATTTGAGAACGGTGCAAGCTATTCTTCAAGCAAAACTCCTTTTAAAGACAACAAACTAGGGAGAAAATGGTATTACAGTTTCATGCATCATCCCGATCTATACCTTCGAACAGCTGAAACTGTTTCTAAAGCCCGCGCCCAAGTTACCGAGGAAAGGATAAAAAAGTGGTTTGTTTAGACATTCTTGAGGACGCTTCCAGAATTTTCAACGCAGATGAAACGGGATTCAGTATGGCTCCAAAAACTGGGAATGTCATTGCCCCAAAAGGAATCAAAAACCTGTATGAAATCAAGGCAGCCAATGAAAAAGAAAACCTATATGTGCAGATGACTTTCTCCGCAAATCGAAGAGCACTATACCACCAATGGTTGTTTTGCCTTACAAAAGGTCGCCCAGCTGGCTGAAATCTATCCAAAATAAGAAGCCCGACTGGGTTTTTGGCAAAACAGACAGTGGATGGATGCGGGTAGAAACTTTTCTTCAGTATCTTCACATGGCCTGAACAAATGGATTTCAAACAATAGTGTCAAACGTCCAGTTTTATTTTTTGTTAATGTACACGCTTCTCACATGTCTCTTGAACTCAGCGACTTTTGCAGCAGCACCAACATAATATTATATGCGCTTCCTCCAAACACCACTCATATCCTTCAGCCGGCTGATTTAGGTGCCTTTGAAGGACTGAAGTCAGACTATAGAAACATGAGTTTTTAAGTTGAGATATTGCACGTGTTTTTTAATCTAATAAATGAAAAGATTAGTAAAGTGTTTTAACTGTTAAAACTTTACTAATCTTTTCATTTAAAGTAACATTTTGAACGAGTGGCAAAAACGTTCGGGTAACCACGGCAGCACGATGAATAATGTGGATTATTTCCATTTGATCCAAATGCCGTGGACTACTCGAAATTTGTCAAATATATTCTTCAAAATTTGAATAACGATTCTTATATCGGTGGTGATGCTTGCAGCAGCTATAATATTGAAGATATTGGTCCTGACGTAAATTTTAGAGGCGATGTAGACTCTCAGGGAAACCTTGGAGCTGATTCTGGTGGTATGCCTGCTTGCGATCCTGATAACAATGGTGGTTTTCCGGATTTTGGTTTAGTCGAAGGACCTTACGAAGACTTTGTGGTCAACTTCAACTGCGATGTGGATGGTGGGGGCAGTAATTCTAAAGATATTACCCGTGCAAGTAAAATGAAAAACAGTGACCATGAAGTTATTCTGGACCTCATTCGACACGCTAAAAAAACATTGATTATGTTTCTAAGAGCACCAAAGACATTGAAGGGATATATGAAGTCACCAGTGACGGCACCCTGATGAGATTACCCCAACTCAGTGCAGGCAGTTTTGAGGCAGGGAATTACATGCATCAGAAGAAATCATGGGTAGGTAGTTGTATTTATCTTCACTGTGAACCTGCCTTTTCAAAATATGATTTTTTACTTTGTTTAAAGACACTATGGAGCTGGAACTCCGACAAGAAACAAGTTTTTTATCCCATGGTAATGAGAACATTTTGCAAGATATTTCTAGCAACCTGACGTTCATTTTCAATTCTTACGTTTAATTTTAAAGTCTAAAATGAGTTTAAAATATTATTCTTACCATTTTACAGAGCCGCACTCTTCAAAAAGTCTGTCAATCTTCGAAAAATTCCTTAAATACCCTAAACCAATAAGAGACTCCGTAAAACGGTTTTTCAATTGTCCGAAACCACCTATGTTCATATCTTCACCGGCTGGGAAAGCTTTCCAACAAAACAAAGAAGCCGAGAAAAAGCGTGTAGCCGCTGAAGTGGAAGAAAGAAAGCAACTTCGACAGAAAAAGAAAGAAAAGAAGTCTTTAAAAGCCGCTGAAGTCGAAAAAAGAAAGCAAAAACGAAGGGAAGTTAAAAAAAAAAGAAATACTGCGATTAAACGAAAAAAATTGTGCCAAAATGTCCTTTGTGCAATGAAGACGTCCTTACGGACGTAGAAGAAGATGGGCTTAACAACTTAGGGTGTGACAATTGCGAAAAGTGGTTTCATCTAAAATGTACCAAATTGTCAGCCATGCCCTTTGCAAATGCTGAACTTTAAGATTTTATATGTAACAATTGTGATACCTATTATACTTTCCAAAATGTGTCGATATTTTTTATGAAATTTAAAAAAAATTTTGAATGAACTGATCTTAGATTTAAGGACCTTTTTTGTTTTTTTTTTTTTATTGTTTAAGTCAAAAAATGGAGAAACTGGTATATTTAATTTAATTTTTTTTTTTTATGTATGAATTATTGTTATTTTTTTTTTTTTTGTTGATTGATTAAAAAAATTAAGAAACTGATCTATTTGTTTTAACACTTTTGTGTATATGAATTATCATTATTATTTAACTTAAGATACTATTTAAAAAAAGTTCCTAATTCAATTAAATTTAATGAAGATTAAATTTTTTAGTGTTTAATTGGAAAAAATAATTTTTTCTATTTTATGTTTTTTCTAATAATATTAAATATATTTTTTTTAAACTTTTTAATAATAAAGCTTTTCATTAAATATTATTATAAAACTAGTGCCCTTTATTTACTGGGTGGCCGAAGATAGGACACAAGCTGGCCAAAAATAGGAAACAAGGGGCCGGCAATAAAAAAAATTGACTTTTTTTTACAAAAATGTAGATAAATAATTTGTTGATAAAAATAATCGACTTTTTTTCTTTCATTTATGAACAATTTAATAAATAACAATTCATTTCATGAATCATTCGAAAATGTTGGTATTTGTGGTAACAGTGCTATACATCATTATGTATATGATGAGGAAAAATCCTTAGGGGGCCGGCCACTGGCGACTCTACCCTATACTCAAAAAAATCTTCCCCGACTAAGACGCGACGCATGTGTGTTGATTTCTCGAAAGCGACTGAGCAGATGCAGATGGAATTTTGACAGAATGAGCGAGAAGTTTAAGAGGACAATATAAAACTAAACACTCAAAAGAGAGTTGTATCAACTCACTAGTTATAGTGAATTTTCTGATAGGTGGCCGGCAACTGGAGGGGGCTGCGATTACCCTACTCTACCCTATAGTATTTTTATGTTTTTCGTGCTGATGTTAATGGTGACATTGATATAGCTCTTCAGTGTCTAGTTAATTGAAGCTGTCAAAAGATGCCAAATCATATTTGATGGTCTCGTCAGTAGCGCATGTACCAGCTGCGTCGAATAGATTTATTGGGTTCATCTAATCTAAGGGAAAGAGATTGATATCTGGTTTCCTGATAAATGACTTTAAACCATAGGACTGAGTGTCTCTGCTTTAGACTAGGTATATATGTAGGTGCTACTAGTGCTTTGGCTTCCAGGTAGTTTCACTGAGGGGTTTCGTTGTTGTTGACCGTTGTTCATTACTAAGTGCCTCTTGGAGATTTTCACCGAATTACAAAAAGCACACGGATCAAAAAAGCTTTGCTTTGTAAACAGAGCATCACTGTTTATAAAACAACGCAAAAATTGGATTCTCAAAAAATGCAAAACATGGCAGTAGGTAAGAAGTTAAGGCCCAGTGCTAAACTCACGCTTAAGCAAATTTCTAAGAAAAAAGTTGATTAAACAACTGATCTTGAGTATCGGTTGTGGATTGATTCATCCGTAAAAGATTGTAAGCCTGTTTTTTTACTACACACACAGACTACATCAACACAGTGTATGTACAATGTAGATGCATAGTTCTTATCTCCCACTGCTGTCACCTCTTCCTCCTTTTAAACGAAAATATTTTTTTCATTCGGTAGTGCAGTTCAAATTTGACTACCTACAGTGGACATTATACATTCATCGGCAAGTAAAACACTTACCTTTCAAAGTTACACTTTATCAGATTTCACAAAATATAATCATAATATTTGTCTTGAGTATTCCAAAAACGAAAAACCTATTCCTTCTTTGCTTCTGGAGTAGGTATTCCCAGACTAATGTAATTTTTTGCAAGGACTTACGTCTCAGCAAATATTTAGTCATGTACTTTATTGAGCAAACGGAGTAGAATAACAAAAACCCAAAAACCGATTGTATCTCTGCACTTTGGGAAAAACTAGTCTCGCCTATCCTTAAGCTCTATCAACAAACCCACAAACAAGTCAACAGAAGAGAGAAAAAGACACATAAAACGAGAAAGAGAGATGTTGGTAAAAGAAAGCCATCACAGACCAAAGACGAATTTCCAACTAAACAAGCAAAATTTGTGCCAAGTCGAATAAAGTATCCTTCATGTTGCCTCATTCATGAAATTGCATTCGTTGCAATATTATGCCGGTTTAAGCTTATTTCAATTTTGGCAAAAATTTGCAGCATTTGCTTCTCCAACTCCAACTGCTGCTTCTTTTACTTCTCTTTGGTAGATTTGGTGGCTGTCGTTGCTGGAATAACGCCACTGCTACGGGCCATCACGTCACTCCAAAATGTACTCATCGGATGGAAATGCAATCTTTTCGTGTCATCAACAAAACTGAAAAATGTTGGTCCCCGGCCAGAAAACATAAAAGGGAAAATAATAATAATAATAATACGCTTTTGCGGGCAGTACTCGGCTTATCCCATCCATACCGTGTAAAAAACCTTGATATTCGTTTTGCTTAGGCTAAGTGTGGAATGGGGCTGCAAGTCTATTGTTTTGCCATTGCAGATGTTTGCAGGTTGTAGTTCGTAGACGAATGGGTCATGCGGTAGTAAATATTATAGTTGCTCTTTGAAGATAAGTATTATATGGCTGCTCTTTGATGGCATGTCATATTTTTATTTTTCAACTTGAAGTATGGATTAGGCTTAGAATTTAGGTTATATTTTAAGCAAAACGAACAGAGACGTTGGTTACCAGAACAAATCTAGTGTCGAAAAAACAAACATTGAAATAAATTGGCATTTTGTAAGCACTTGGTAATAGCCTGAAAAAGTCTGCCAAAGTCAAGACAATTAGAAGTGGATGCTTTTTTCTATCAAAAAGGACGTCACTATTTTAAAGCAACAATACAATACATAATAATTTAATCATTTTCCAAACGCACCCGTATTATAGGTGCACTCAGCTTATGGCTATAGAGTTTTTAATGGAGAGAATTAGATTTTTTTTTAATTCGCTTATGAATAATTTTTTTTACGTTTTAAAAAGAGATTGATGTACTTATTAGCTGACCCACTGCGGCGTAGCTCAGGCCCTACGTTTATAAAATTGAAAGTTGATTAAATTAGTTTCAGAGTTTCCATTCTAGTGGCAGAGTGGGGATGAAATATAGTCTATGTTACTCAGGGGCAATTAAGCTTTCTAACGATGACAGAATTTTTGGAATCGGTCCAGTATTTCCCAAATTCCCGTATGTGGATGAAATACAGTCTTTGTAACTTTGTACGAATAACACCGTATTGTAATAGTGAAAACCGTATGGAATAGTGAAAACCGTATTGAAATCGGTACAGTGGCTTTTGAGTACCCGTTCCCATTACTGTGAGAAAATGGTGATGAAATATAGTCTTTATTACTCAGGGGCAATAAAGCACTCGAACAGTGAAAAATTTTTTGAAATCGGTTCAGTATTTCCAAGTACCTGTTTATGTTTTTTCTCCCGTCCTATTTTCATGGGAGTATGAGGACAAAATATTGTTTAAGCTATTTGGGGATAACGTCGCGTCGTATTGTAATAGAGTTAAAAATTGTATACCATTCCAGTTATTTTGAGTTCCCGTTCCTGTGAGAATTCGGGGATGAAATATAGTCCATGGTACTCAGGGGCAATGAAGCACTCCAATAGTGATAGAGTTTTTGGGATCAGTCTGGTATTTTTCAAGATCCCGGTAATGTTTCCATTCCCGTGGGAATATGGAAAGGAAATCTAGCCTATGTTATTTCTCAGGCTCTAGACCATTTTTGTGTTCCAAATTTCATTCAAATTGGATCAATGGTTTTGGTGCCTCTTTAGGAGGTTATGTAAATTGAGGTTATGTAAATCACTCAATAAAAAAGGAATACGTAATATTAGTCAGCGATTTAGCTATTGTCCAATTTAAAAATTAAATTTAAAGAATTTTTAAAAACAAACTATTCAATAATCTTATTATTTGTTATTTATAACTTTAAATTTTTGCTGTCAAAAACGATTAAAAAAAAAACAAAAGATGAATGAACTTTCACAAATAACTGAAAACCAAAATTTGCTAAATTAGTCTACCCGTTCTAGAGTTATAGAGAGACTAACGCAAGCAATTAATTTTTATATACATATATAGATTTAAGATTATAAATGGGTTTTTTTGAAAGAAAAATCTAATGCATAAAAATGTAATGTACTGCACTTTTTTTGGAAATATACATCGAAAATTTTTTCAAACTATTTCAACTCTGAAACTATTTCAATGCGTGAGTTATTTAAGAACTAATTTTTAAGAGCTAGCCTTCTTTCCTCTTCAATAATTAGCGTTAATTTGCAGACCCATCTCACGCAAAACGAACATAATCTAATTTGTTGATTTGGAGCTGTAGAGCAGATGGCTTAGCTGCCAATAGAAACAATTACAATAATATCATCACATTCAAGGTAATCATCAATACATTGCACAAAAAACACTGGGCTGAGAATGCATCCTTGAGGTAATTCTGTTGATACTTCAATCTGAGTTTTCTCAGCAATCCCAGACTATAAAATTTAAATAGATTACAATAAACTTCCTTGTCATGTCTTGTCAATGTCTGTCTATTAATCTTGAATCTTGCCAGACGATTACTCTTTTCAATCCAGTTTTTCAACCAGCTGTTCAAGGCTAATGAGCTATGGTCCAAAAGTTATGTCAAAGTATTACAATCATCAATGGGTCTTTCAACAAGGACTTCCGAGCTATGATAGTCGGCGTCCATTTTGTTGAAGCTGCGTCTGTCAAATTAGTTGTCATTCACCATAGACGGATATAGCATTTAACAACACGTGAAAATAATAAACGTACCAAGATTTTGGACGGTCGACATAATCTAGAACTATTGGAAGACTGGTGGGTAAATTTTAGTCGGCGTCTGCAGGAGAATCCCAGCCAGTCGATTTCATGTCGCTCACAAGAATTTTTCCACAGCTTGGAAAATTTTGCGTCGTGACCGTACAAAACTCAACCGACCTAAAAACTGAAGGCAAACGACCGTTGACGTTGAGACCCTCACGATTGCGCCAATTATAGAGGGATAAGCTTCCTTAACGTCGCTTATAAGATCTTGTCTGCTGTAATATGTAAACGTCTGAAACCCCACTTCAACTACTTGATAGGACCTTATCAATGTGGTTTTAGACCAGAGAAGTCCACAATAGACCAAATTTTCACATTACTGCAGATCTTGGAAAAACTCGAGAATATCATATCGATATTCACCATCTCTTTATCGATTTCAAGGCCGCATATGACAGTATTTACAGAGACGAGCTGTACAGAGCCATGTCTAGTTTCGGCATCCCTGCAAAGCTCGTACCACTATGCAGGATGACTTTGGAGAATTCTTGCTGCTCCGTCAAGTTCGGTAAAGAACTCACCGAGACCTTTGATGTCGAAAAAGGCTTTAGGCAAGGCGACAAACTGTCATGCGATTTCTTCAACATCATACTTGAAAAGATTGTAAGAAACTCAAACGTCAACACCAGAGGAACAATCTTTCAAAAGTCTGTACAATTATTCGCCTACCCAGAGGATATTGACGTAGTGGGAAGAAATAAGCGTGATGTCGTAGGTGCTTTTGCGAGTATTGAAACAGAAGCGGCTAAAATGGGTTTGATGGTTAATGAGGTCAAAACGAAGTATATGCTGTCATCAAACAAGAACACAAAACATCGACGAATTGGACAAAACGTCACAATAGACAAACATTACTTCGAGGTAGTACTGGGCTTCGTGGACCTAGGATCTGCTAAAGACACTGATAACAACATCAGTGCGCAGATCAAACAGAGAATAACTCTTGCCAACCGTTGCTTCTTTGGGTTAAGAAAGCAATTGAGAAAAAAAAACCCTCTCCAGAAAAACCAAGATCATCCCAGTCCTGCTGTACGGCGCGGAAGCATTGACCTTATCGAAAGCGGATGAGGAAACCCTTGGTCGTTTCGAAAGAAAAATTCTCCGAATGATCTTTGGTCCCGTATGCAAAGACAATGTGTGGAGAAGAAGATACAACAACGAGCTGTATGAGCTGTACCACGACATGGGCATAGCCAGAAGAGTATACACATCGCGAGACTACGATTGTTGGGCCATGTAGAGCGGATGGACCCAAACGCTCCGGCTCGACGGATTTTCGAAAGCACATCGCAGGGAAATCGCGAAAGGGAAAGACCTCGTCTTAGGTGGCGCAATCAAGTAGATGAAGACCTCAACCTTAGAGTGCAAAACTGGAGAGAGCTCGCCCGAAATCGAAGTCGTTACAGAAGGATGTTGGTTAAGGCCCTGGTTCTCCCCGAACTGTAATGTTCACCTAAGTAAGTAAGTAAAGGACCGTTGAAAACGACATTTGTTGTTCACTCAATGGTTTCTGGAGCAGTTTGTAACTGACCCAGGCGCGGATCCAGGGGGAGGGGGCACTAGGGGCAATTGCCCCCCTTCTCTGTCAATAAAAATGTTAAGTCTGAAGCAAACTGTACGTATTCGCTACAAAAATTCGGTTGGTCCCTAAATTGCTTTAAATAATTCATTCATTACCAAGAAAAAGCAAAACTCAGTCAGAAGGCATAAAAAAGTCAATGTCATAAAAAAGAAAATCTGGCGACCTAAACTAATGATCAGGGCAATAAAACCATACACACACTTGTTTTCGTTCCAAGGCGCTTGTAAAAACCCATTGAGTAAAATCATCGTTTCGCGTATCTTACCATCGAAGTTAAATAGTGTTGTGGTGATCAGGACAATAAAACCATAAACATACACACTTGTGTTCGTTCCAGGGCGCTTGTAAAAACCCATTGAGTAAAAACATCGTTTCGCGTATCTTACCATCGAAGTTAAATAGTGTTGTGCTGGGAAAACCTATTGTGTGTTCTTCTTACATTTGCGATGTTTCGAGAGGGTTACTATTAATAGTTTTTACCTACTTTCACTAATTGTGTTTTTTATTGTCTTTTTTTTTTTTGTTGTCTATTGTTAAATGAAGCAGTAGGTGTTGCATTTGTGTACAGAGTATCCTTACTCACTATTAGATACACTGTGATCTAATTTCATTAGTTTGTCGCGTGTCGACAGTGTCAGTCATCAGATAATTAATGGCGTTTTAAATTTCATTAGTTTCTCTCGTGCTAACAGTGTATGTTGTGAAGTATTCAATAGCTGCTTTTAAATCGCAGAGAGCCATGGTACGTTTAATAAATACTTTTTTAAATTTATTTCAAATTCATGATTGATTTTAAAAGAAAGTTATTTCAAATATGATTAGATCGTATATATTTTATATATACATACATATGTATTATATACACATATAAATATAAATATATAAATATATATATTGATACATTTATAATACATATATTAAATTTTAATATTTATTTGCTAAATTGCAAAACTACTTTGTTAATAGGGTGATCAACGGCCAGGACCGTAAAGAAACCGAGACTCAAGCAACAGAAGTATTGACTCTTTTTTCCAACCGATTAACAAGAAACCAGTTTTAGCTCTACTGAAGAAGAGGATAAAACGGATAATGTAGATCCTGTTGCCCAAGCATCTCTTAGCTCAGCCAGTAAGAGAGATGCACCTGCTTCTCCCTCGGTTCCTGAGTCTACAGTGTGTCATCGATCAGATCTATGACATTGGAAATTTCTTAAACAGCCAATTGGATGACTTTACGAAACATCAAATTCTTTCGAATTCATGGCAGCCAAAAGAAGACTACAAATTTCCATTTTCATCTCATTTGGTGAAAGGTAAGGCTGTCAAACGCTATTTTGGCCATAAATACCTCACCAGATATCCTTGGCTTGTGTTTTCACCTTCAAAACAGGGTTTGTTTTGTAAATACTGCCCTTTGTTTGTGACTGGCAGCGTTGGAGGTGTGACTTTACAAAGTCTTGTAAAAAAACCTCTGATAAACTTTAAGGATATTTCTGGAAAAAAAGGAGACCTAGAAAACCATGCTAAAAACATCTACCACAAACGAGCTGTTCAGGATGGGACTGCATTTCTTCACAATTATGATAACCCAAAAACAGAGATAGTAAACCGCGTTAATAAACAGCGTCTCAAAAAAGTGGAAGAAAACAGAGAACGGCTTCGTCCTATAGTGGAAACTATAATCTTCCTTGGAAGACAAAATTTGGCATTTCGTGGTCATAGAGATGATGGTGCTATACTTCAAAGCAGAGATGTTGCAAGCCAATCTGATGTGACCGTGAACGAAGGAAATTTTAGAGAACTTCTCAGGTTTCGGGTATCTGCATTAGATAATAAATTAAAGCAGCATTTACAGTCAGCTCCATCCAATGCTACATATATATAAGCAAGACAACACAAAACACGCTTATTTCATGCTGTGGGAAAGAAGTTTTTGATCAAATTTTGAGCAACGTTCGGGATTCACAATATTATTCAATACTTTTTGATGCAACAACTGATGCATCTCACCTCTCCCAACTGAGAATTATATTACCCTACGTTCACAATGGTAGCATTCGTGAGGATTTTGTCTCTTTCGTGGATGCATTTGATGAACTAGCTTATTCCAGAACTGATGAAGAATACGAATCTGATGAGGAAAGCCTGAGGGAAACTAGAAAAAAAATAGCTGCCGAAGAGAAATTGGATGGAAATTCTAAACCTAAGGAGTTATCTCTAACTGGCAAAGCCATCGGCCAAATTGTATTGTTCCAACTGAAGAAAAAGCTCAAACTTCCTCTTGAATGCTGTGTGGGAATAGGGACAGACGGATGTGCTGTTATGCTTTCAGAAGTTCGAGGTGCTGTCATGGAAATTCAGAGAGAAACCAAAAAATGCTGTTAGGACTCCATGCTACAGTCATAAGCTAAATAACTCCATTTCTCAAAGTTCAAAAGTACCTGCCATCCGGAAGCTGTTGCAATAATGAAAGAGGTAATCTTCTTCTTCAAATCGCATCCAAAACGAAAAACTGTCCTCATGAACACTTTGGGGTGTGCCCTAACATCACTTTGCGAAACAAGGTGGGTAGAACGACATGAAGGTGTACTTCAATTTTCTTTGGACCTCGGCAAAATTGTGGAAGCGTTGGAAACGATATCGCAGTGGCGTGACCCAAGCACGACTGGCAAGGCTTCCTTACTTATAACATCTGTATGCAATTCACAGTTTATTGTATCAGTTTTGTGTTTGAGTGATGTGTTGTCTTTAACACAGTCCTTGAGCAAGTTACTAGGAACACGATTTCCGTACTTCAAGGTCGCCGGGAGAACATAGATACCAATTTCCACAACATCTGGCAGCATGCAAAGAATTTATCTGATCAGTTGAATGTTGAGTTGAGAATTCCTCGTATTCCACGTCATGGTGGACGCCAAATTCACCGAGCTAATTTTGACACCAATTCAGCTGAGGTATACTACAGAATCTCGTTATATGCACCTCTACTTGACTTTTTCCTGACCGATTTGCATGAAAGATTTCGACCGGAAACCTTAGATTTTTTTAAACTTACAATTTTCATTCCGGAAAATACAATTCGATATAATGCTGATGAGTTGGATACCACCGCTAAGTTGCTAATAAATCGCTTTGGTCAACTCTTAGAGTTAAATACAGACACAGCCTGTTTTTTGCTCAAAGATGAGCTGGTGTTGTGGCGGGAAAAATGGTTAACGGAAAAGGAGTAGAACAACCATTTTCCCGTTACTGCTCTTGAGTTGTTGGATAAATGCAATAAGGATGTGTTTGGCATTATACACAGTTTTCTTTTAATTAGGGTTACCATTCGTCCCCCTTTTAGGGGGACAGTCCTTCATTTTCATCTCAACAAGAAACTAGTCCCCCAAAACAGGAAATGGTTAAGGGGGACGCAAATGTCCCCCTTTTTTACACATCCTTAATTTTCACCATTTTATTTAAAAACTGCGTTCTTAAGGGGTTAGGCCACCCTAGAACTTTCGAAAAATCGATTTTTTTTTTAAATTTCAAATGGTCCCTGAGGACCTCAAAAATGATATCCCAAAAGATTATGGCCGAGAAAAACTTTTACGTACTCTGTTTTCGAATTTTAGTACAAGGCCGTCTGGTCCGCAGCGAGCTCCTTTTGTGAGCGCAAGGGGCAAGGTACGTTAGAGGAGTAGAGCATGTTATTGAAAATATTTATTTCCTGACTAGTCTAAACTAGTAGTCTAGACTAGAGTTGGATTTGCGAACGTCTCCTTCCGGCATCGCAGATTAAAAGTATTGTAAAATTATTCATGATTTTCTACTACTCAAAACTTTAAACGCGTTTATCTCAAAACTATGTTTTTCAAGTTGGCCGGACTCGTAACTCATGCAATTTTCAACCGATTGACTTGAAATTTTAAACATGTCTTGAAATATATATTGTCTATGGAAGTACGTAGGATTTTTTTTTATGTTGCGTAGTTCATTTGTTATTAACAAATTTTGCACTTTTCACTTTAGAAGGGCGCCATTTGGCCAAAAATCAATATATCGCAAAAATCCTACGTACTTCTATAGCAGTGAGTATATATAATCGAAAAAGTCTGTTTGCTCATTATTATTCAAAAAATTACAGGAGCTGTTGGTCCGGCCGTGGAACTCAAAAAAAAAAAGACGTCGTCGAAAAAATGCTGCACAGCCGCCATTTTGTAATGAATCGATTCAAAAAAATTATCGTAAGCAGTCATTAATATAAATAATAAAATCGCGTTTCAGTTATCTCGATTTATTTTGTTGTTTTTCTAAAAAAAAATCCCCAAAAAGCCTATTTTTTTCAGCCTCTAGGGTGGCCTAACCCCTTAAATATGGAATTTTCTGTTCTAATTGTTTTCTTAAGTAATTCTGTAGATACTTCCATCATAACTTTGAATTTCCCTACAACTGAATACATTCATTTTATACCATTCAACGAACAGTATCCAACTTCAACTGGAATTGGAAGGTTTTGTTAAAAGCGTGCACAGTTCCAAATTTCGAAAGAATTATTAATTTTATATTTTCTATTCCCAACTCAAATGCTCAAAGTGAAAGAATATTCAGTCTTATGTTTAACACCTGGCGAAAAGACAGAAATCGTTTACTTGTCGAATCAGTTGAGGCAGAATTGATTGTTAAGCATAACTACAAATTGAGTTGCAATGACTTTTACAAATTTATATATGGAAATGGCAGTTTGTTGCAAAAAATAAAATCTGGAGATAAATATAATTTGTAAAGGATTTATTCTTATCTTTATCTCACTGAATGTGTATAGGAAAACATGAATACCTGAGCCTATGTTCCTTTTTTAAATCTTTTTTGTCTTTTTCTGAAATGGTAACCCTACTTTTAATCCTTGCAACGCTTCCGGTTACGAATTCTTCGGCAGAGCGGTCTTTTTCTTCATTGCGGCGCCTTAAAACCTATTTAAGGTCCACAATGAGTGAAAATCGGCTTTGCGGTCTGGCACTTATGCACATCCACAGACAAATCCCGATCGATGTTGAAAAAGTAATAATAAGGTTTTCAAGAACCGGCTCCAACAAAAAGTTAGACTTTAGCATTTAATAAACTGTTTTAAACTAATTTAACTTATTTTTTTTTAAAAATCCTGGATCCGCGCCTGAACTGACCCTAATTTTTATCGCATCATCATTTTATCAACGGCAGCCATTGTCCGATTTGGGATAATGCCAAACCAAATTAAATCCAAGATCGTCCAATGCATTCCGAAATAGTCGAGAGTTTTGGGTATTTTGAGCTGGAGATGTCAGCGTCATCGGTTCATATATTTTTTGAAAACGGCTTTGGCCAGGTCATCACTGTCAGTGTTTATTACCAATTTCTTTTGATCTGAATGGGACGATCTGGACCACCACGACATGTGGTGCGCGTACTACGAGACGATGCACTATGTTGGGCCAACAAATAAGGATTATGAGAACTGCCATGTTAACGGTTAACGGATACGGTAAGAAGAATCGTACTACGGATGATATCCGATAGAAGATACCATAATTGACTCTAATTTGGAAGCCAACTTTATGACGTCAAAGTATAAAAAGAATGTAAAGTGAAATTGGAAAAGCTGCCGATCATCACTGCAACCTGTTGTCAAAGTTTTTTATGGAACTGGTGAAGGAAGTCAAACGAGCAAAATGCTACAATGAGAATCACGTTTTTTATACTCTTTACTAGTAAAAATTACAGCTATTTGATTCGAATATGAAAAGCTATTTAGGTACCTACCACCATCAACACAATTCGAAAAATTGGAAAACATAGCACAGGAAGCAGAGGAACACTACCAACAACCCAAAAAAACCTTTTGGTGGAAAGATGAATCTAGAACAGTGACATATAAGAATAAGAAGAATTCATGACGTGGTCAAAGTACCCCTATGGTAATAAAAATAACAAGGCCTTGAAATAGGATACAAGATCTACAATCGAAGAAGAGGTTCACCATACTCACTATATGTGAAGAAAATTAAACTATTCAAGGAATACCAAAAATCAACTTGAATGGGTAACCATCTTCAAAATAATTGCTCAAACTGAGGAGATTCTTTCGCGGAAGTTCATTAATGATTCTCAAGGGCAGCTACTTGGGTATGATGACCAAATTTTGCACAGGTGGCGACAGTATTGCGATGGCTTATTGAACGAAAAATTCACTTGAGAACTGAAGTACAACTTAACTAAACGGAAATAGCTAACTGGCATCAGAGTCAAAGAAGCTAGTGAGGCAGCAAAGGACTCCAAAAAGTCGAAGTTTCTGCTTCAGACGAGATACCATATGAGTTTGGGAAATAGATGGGCAACATCGGCTTAGATGGCTCACGATTTTCATCTCCAAGGTAATGGGAGGTCATAATCATCTCAGAAAATGGAGAGGGAATTACCATCTGCTAATTTGAAAGGGATAAGATATAAACGAAATTGCGATAGCAACTTCAAACACTTCGAAGAGCATTGAGCGTGTATTGGATATTCGACTGGGAAAAATAATAAGGTTTCCGATGCGACTAATTCAACGAGAGATGCAATCCATAGTGTCTGAATCCTCATGGAGAAACATCATGATTCCTTCGAAAACTTGCATTTTGTGCGATCGGCAAACACAAGGCCTAATTATGGATGGCCTTCAGACCACAAACAGTTACAGGGGCCAGAAGTAGTGACGGTGGTAAAATGTCCAGCTGGAGTCACCAAATTATTCCAGGTCACAGTGGGAGTACACCCAGGAAGTGTACTTCCACGGAAGAGAGGACACTCTGCATTTTGCAAAAGTCCGCGCCTTCTTGCTGAAAGGAAAAGTACATAACAACGAAGTACATCAACTTCTCTTTGCTGATGGATATTTTACATCCCTGCATCAAGCACTTGACGTATGGGTAAGTTATTTGGTAGGTATTGGATACAATTTTTTTGGAAAAAGACTGAGTACGTATGTTGCTCGTTTTCTAATGCATACAGCATACATGCCAACTCATGGAATTTATTTGAGTGGAAATGTGCTTCCCAAGTGTGAAATCTTGCAATATCAGGAATATGTGATCAAAAGATAGGTTAGTGGCGAGAAAACTTCACCTTCCTCTGCGATAAAAAAATGTCCCTCAAACCGAAGGAAAGACTCTTCATCGCGGTTGTGTTCACTCACATACGGTCCACAATGTTGGACATCATACAAAAAGTATGCGAGTTAGCTGACAGCAGCTAAGCTGAAGATGCTCCTTATGACAGCAAGAGTTACAAAACTTATAGTTTTTGAGCTACCAATATCTGTGGAAACCTTCGCTTGAGAAATCAATTGGTTTTACTGTGTTCAAAGGAGCGATGCAGAAAACCCTACCAAAGCCAATATAACACATCTTTCAGACACAATCTTGGAAAAAGAAAAGTAAAGGTTACCCAAATCATCAGTGATTTCTTTTCTACTTATTTCGTTATTCCCCATAATCAACCCCTATCACTTAGGTATATTCTTTGGAAAACTTTTAAACACTAGTAAAAAAGGGTTTATCGAACGTATCTACTTATTAATTCAGCAATTAAGGATTATTTCCAAAGCCGAAGGTCTTTTCCATCACCAACTTGTTGCTTATGCTCTTGTAGCCAACAATTTGCCTCGATGTAAGTGCAGTGGTTACCACTTATTTATTAACACCTTCTTTGACCCAAAACAAGTCACAGGGCGTTGTGTTCAAAGGTAAACATGCTTCAATTTGAGTTGCCAACTTTCATTCTCATTATCATGCATCCCTGTAACCTGTGCTCTTAATGGATTCAGTAATAATCACACTCATAAATGTAGCAATCTACTCCCTGTGCAAAGTATAGCAGCACATTTCTGTAAAGAACACTGACGCCGACTGGTCATATAATGGCGCAATAATGGTAATACGTGATCGTTAAGAATGCTTGATGCTTTATTGGGTCATTTGCTACCTGGTGCAGTCAGATTTTGTATGAAATACAGAATATAAATGAGAATTTTGCAAACAAAAGTATATAGAGTAAATATAAATAATTGGATTGGCAGGACAATAAGTTATGTCTTTTGGTAGAGGTGGAAACCGTTTTCTCAAGTATCAAGTCGCAGTGAGTTTAACCCTTAAACCCTACCCATCCCGGGAGAAACACTATTGCTACCCTGGGGTCATAGGAACCCCAAACAGTTTTTGCCCCAATTTAATAAAAAAAAAACAATTTAATCAAAAATTTTATTTACAAAAATAAATAGATAGGAATGTTGTCATGAAAAATGTTTTAAAAGTTTACATTAAGACAATTATGACACACTGAGCGGCTATGTTCGCCATAAAGTGGATTTCGGCAACTGGTGCATCGTATTTTGGTCTTACGGTCTTTGTCTCGTGGACACACGGCACATCTATTTTTTGTAGTGACTGAAGATGTTGACTCAGCCACAGGTTGCTTCTTTTTTATAATATCTCCAATGAGGACCGGGAGATTGGATGGCAAAGTTGGCCAAGTAAACCTCTCCTCCATTTGGGGTTTAATGAGTTCCAAGGCTAAGTTTTTTTAAGAAATTTCACTATATTTGAATTTTATCGGACCCTATTTTGAGGAGGACATACGAATTCACACCAACAATATTTAAGATCCCATAAAACATAGCCAATAGCCATCGTTTCGCTCGTCTTGAAACACTGTCAAACTGTTCAAAAACTTTAACTATCACTTCCCTGGGGTCTATGGGACCCTGAAGCTCATATATTTTCAACTGCACCACTCGAAAATTAATAAATGACTGATTTTTAGACGTCTGCTGCGATAATATGAGAATTCCATGGGTGGCACTGGTGTGAGTTGCTTAGTTCTTAAAAAGTTCAAGAAAATGTATGTTTGCAATGGCGCTGGACCCCAGGGTAGGGTTTAAGGGTTAAATTTGACTTTTTGAAGATTCTAAAATGCAGCTTGAAAATAAAGTTCAGGCAGCCTCAAGGTTGAACGCATTTCAGGCAACTGGGCGAGGTTTCGCTAGTTGAACCACTTTCGTTTTAACCACTTTTTGTGACATTTTCAAATGAACCTAGCCTCTAAGATTCACAAAATTGGTGGAGGACTTGTGGGTTTTCTGATTCTAAATAAAAATCATTCTTTTAAGTGCCGGTTTGCTTAAGCTTGATCATTTCTAATCAATGATTCCAGAATTACGCCACATGAATGCAAGAACCAGCTAACTTGATTTTCGTAGTTTTGAGAAAACTGCAAAAAACTTATTTACCTGTTGGTCAGACTCCCTTTTTTATTTGAAAACTCTGATAAAACAACACAATTTTTTTTTCTGCGGTTCTGGCTTTATTCAAGTGTTGAAATTTGAAGTCCCTAAACTTTTTTCTAAAATTGATTCTGAGAAAAAAATTTTCTTATAAAAAAACGAACAGTTCACCACTTCTTGCACTAACTATTTTCAATGTATACAATTTCGAAAGTTCATTTATCTACATTATCGTATTGACTTAATTTTGTTTGTTTCCTTTATTATTTTCGTAAATAGTAGAAGATAGTTTAATTTTGATGTTCATTTGAAGTATTTTGAACCAGAACCTAATCTAAAAAAAAAAAAATTGTCAAATGGAAAATGTTTTGATTTATTCGAATTCAAAACTCATCATCATTTTTAAATTTATTACTTTTATTCGTCTTCTTCAGCTTTACCATTCGGTAAATTGTTATAAAAGTCAAAGTAGTCTAGACTCATTGCTGGAGGCTTCATTAAAAAAAGAGATATCAAGTCTTTGTATTTAGCACTTGTAATAGGGTGGCCTTCAGGGTGACAAGTGTGGAGCTTTATATTCGCAATCAATTGACCCTTTTCGAACAATCAACAGTTCTGAAAATTTCAGTACCGAACGACTCCTTACATTCATATCTATGTATATGGGCATTCTTTTTTGAACTTAAACCAACACATTTTCTGCATAAGCACATTTTCTTGGGATTTGTCGGCTTTCCTAAAAGTGAGGTATTCATCAACAAAATCTTTCCAATTAATTATGTTTTCAGTGCATGTATCGTGGACGATATAGGGCTTATGTCCGTTTTTTCTTGACCCGCGAGCTATGGTTTTCCAGTCCCCAGGCCAAAAAGCCTTTCCGAAACGCTTTGATTCTGTCCCAATCGCTGAGTGCATTGAATCACATTCCATTTCACTGCCCCGACACCATAAATTTTAAGTCTATAATTTTTAAATTGCTGATTGCTTGCACTGCGTACATACACATAGCGAACACAAATTGGTTCAAATTTTGCCCACCACATCGATCGCTAAAGCACCTTACTTCCTCAACTTCTTCTGGAAGACTTTTGAAATACTGAAAGAGGAAACTTACCTCGCAGCTTCCCCTACCACCTTGTCCTTCATGCCAGATATAGCAGTCTCCTTGCTTTGACGTCACGTCATAGATTGTAAAATTGTAGGTTGCTAATCTACGCTTATAAAAAAGTGCGTTGTTTGTCGGGTCACAAGGACAAAGCACAACCTGCTGCAAATCAAAGTTGCAGCTGACAATCTTGTTTCCACTTTTTGCTGCTTCCTCTTTGTCTTTTTTCTAATCATTTCGCGCTTCCTCTTTTTTTCTTATATGGGCCTCATGCTTATTAATATATATTTCAGACTTATTGGAGCTGCTCTCAAATGCAACACACAATCTACACTGATCTTTTTTTGGACTGTGAAATCCTAGATTGAAGTTGTCCTTAAAAATCTTTCTATACATTGACAGTCGTATTTATAAAATTAGCTTAGAACATCCTTAGACAACTGTCCAACTAGACGTTGTCTAAAGAGTTGGACAACCCTTAGCCAATTTCGTATTTATAAATGCATTCCAACAGTTGTCTAAACAATCCCTCAAACTGTCAACTTCGAATGAAAAACTAACTAACATGATGTATCCGTACAGTGCCATTTTTAGTGTTTTGATATATGAGTGCAACAACTAAATGGCTCTGAAAGAGTGTGGCGTAGCACTTGAACCAGACCAAAAAAGCAGCTGATTTGACTTTGAGTTACAGCTTTTCCAAGTCTCATAAAACGATGAAATTTGTGCAATTTATAAATTAAATTGTTGAAAGTAGTATTTTTGCACCTCAAACTACTTATTTTTTTCGATCTTAGAGCTCTCAACAGTGTTTTATAGCATGTTCAACAAAATTGTTTTTTGCTGTAGCAAATGCCACTTTAGCCATAATTTAGACAACCAATGTCGGTGTCTAAAGTTAGACGTTCCTTAGACAGCGATGAAAGTGTTTATAAATACGATTTGGAGTTGGACACTGTTCTAAGAGCTGTCCAAAGTTAGACATACTTTGGAATGGGATTATAAATACGACTGTGAGAGTTTTGCGGCTGGGACGTTTTTTACTTCACAATGTTGCTGGTACATCCTGTACATTGTAGCAAGATTTAAAGAAGAGTCCAAATACTTTCGAGCAGTTCCTTCTCGGCAGTAATGAGATGGAACGCAAGGAAAGCTCTTGATATGCTCCATAATTCCTTCGATCAATACCGGATCGAGACTAGCACTTCTTCCTTTTCCTCTTCCATCGGACGGTACTTAATTTTCATTCGATCTCTTTTGCATATCGTATTCAATTAACCCTTTTTTTATGCCTAATGTATTTAGAAACATTGTTTTACAAACCTTAATTTTGTTCTTGTTTACTGGAAGAAAGTATTTCACTGAAAATTGTCTTTTGGAAGTGTTCACAGTGGTTGTTACTTTCTTTGTTAGTTGTTCAGTGTTTGAGTTGATGAAATCTCTCTGAAGAGAGTAATCACTCAACTCGTAGTAGGCTTTGAAAATAGAACTCCGATCCTGTTCGGAAACTGCTGACGAGCACTTGAACCTGCAACTAACACTGCAAGCCGGCTTCATGAAAGCAGCAGGTATAGTCCTACCGTTTGTAGAAACATAGTCTTTTCCTTCTAGTCTTCTTTGCTTCCGTATATTTCTTTGCTATTGGCCACTCTGCCTTTTCTTCCTCCGCGGCTAGGATGTTACTTGAGGGAACTCCTGCATGCCTGTTACCACGTTATCATCGTCCATGTCAGAAGATGAACTACTGTCCTTAGAATTTGGGCGATATTCAGATTCATCTGGTGAAAAATCATGCTCATCTGAATTAAGCTCAACCTCTGGTTCAGCAACATATTCAACTACCAAACCATCACCAGCAACATCCGAATGTACCATAATTGTTTCAAGGACGCTCTCCTGCTCATCTCTTTCATCAAGCGCGTTTGAAGTATTCGGCTCTGTAAAACAGGGCTATATTCTTAGCGGAACTCTAATATAATTCACTTGTACTTACTACCTTTATCTTGATTCTTTTGTAATGCTAGTTTAACAAGCTTCTTTCCCCTTGAGATCATTTTAATCTAATTAAAACTTATAAATTGAAAAATAAAATTCTCACAACAGTTCTAAACCAAACGCAAGTAAAAAAGAACGTTTAATGGATCAAACAGTAAAACAGAAAAAGAATTAAAAAGTAGGTCAACTAACGGAAAATGCAGCGAACACTTGATTTAGGCATTCATGTTGGAGTTCAAATATATGAGTTATCTGCTTATTGCACACCAGACCGATGCATAAAATCATGCAAAAAACAGCTATCTGAAGATATCTACTTCTTGCACTAAATTTTCATTGGCTGTTCTAGTTGTCTGTTTTTTTCACAACCCAATAGATGGCAGCAGGCCCGGAAAATGAAATAGCTGTTTATTGCAGTTTAAAAAAATCGATTCTACGAAGCAGAAGACCCAGATATCTCAAAAATGAAAAAAATCGAGTTAGCTGGTTTTTGCACTCAGGTGACGTTGATGATAAGCTTTTAATCAAAGATTTTGCTAACCAGTCAATTTTTCTGGGTTAGCTTAGCTCCATTTAAACAACGATTAACTGAAACTTAGTTTGTTCAGGCTTGATTTTTGTTCAAATCACAGCTATTCCTTCAAAATAAAAAATTGTCAGGCAGAATTTTGTCGCAAATCTTTCAGACTTTCATTACATTTATTGTGCAACGAATAAATTTCCGAAAGGACGACTTGAGACTTATGAATTAAAGATTGTCATTAAATTTGCTGTTCTCTGTCCTTGATAGGCACCATAATAAAATTTAAAAAATTATACTATTTCTTGGTTTCGTGCAGTTTGCGTCTGTCACTCTGTATCAATCAGCACAGGCACTTAAATGTGAGATTTCTTTTGTATACATTAAACAAAGAAAAAGCCATCAAAAGTGTAAAGAGCACAGAACCCACTTTTAACATCAGGGTTGGGTGAATTTTTTCGCTATCAATAATGATTACCCCAACTGCCATTTGTGTACCAATCTGTATGTGTGCAAGCGCATATCTTTTTCTCATTTTTTTATTTTATTTTTTTTAAACATTTTTACTCGCTTTTTCTTTATCCTTGAAACGTGACATATTTGAAAAAGGACTTTAAAAACGTTTTTCATTCCTTTTTTTACTGTTTCTCTCGCTCTGTCTTTTATCTAACGTATCACCTTTATTTTTTTATTCGCCAGGGGTTATAATAAGTAAGAAAAATGGTGGAATTTTCTTGATAATATTTTCATCTCACATTATCGTGACTGAAAAAGGAAGAAATATGAAGCGAAATGATGAAAAATTTAAGTGCCAGGGGTTCCGTTGAGTGCGATGTAACACTTTGCGTGTGATTTCAAGGCATTCACTTGCTGGTAATATGTTGTTTCCGTAGAATTATCTTTTAACAACAGAAGAACAAAAAAAGACAAGGATAATTTTAAAACAAATTTGATCAAATAAAAGACTCATGGCTTTACTTGTTTTCGTATTTAAACTCTTTAATTGTATTTTGATTGCATTATCTTTTGACTTACGTATACGACTCGAAACCTTGACTTCATCACAAAAATAATAGTGAACAGAGTTGATGGAAACGTTCTTTGCAGTTGCAATTTATTTATTTATTCACTAATTCAACGCTAATACAATCAATAGATTTAGACACTAAATACTCGGTGGTAAAGATAGTTTTTTCATAGAGTGGTTAAGAGTGGTTTTCAAGACGAAATACAACGCATTGAATGTGATGTAATGTTTAAGAATTTAACTTTGTTTTAAAAACAAGCGCTTGTCATTTTTCAAAAACCCATTTCGGGCGTCTGGCTCGAATAAATTTCATAAGAGACTCAGTTTTCGAACACTCTTTGCAGTATTTGGGGCGGTGTAAATAAAATATAAAAATAGGGTGGCACAACAGAGCGGAGTGCCCCGGGGCCTAGCGCAGTTCTCACAACCATGCCTTGTGAAGGAACGGAAGAGATCTACAATTTTCTGCCAATCCCGAGAGGCCAAATTCATGGCAATGAGATAACCATCGGATGACTTGCCAATTCCTCGCGGAAGGCGATACCCGTGGAAAAACATATTTGCTTCTGTTGGGATTCGAACTACGAGCCTCTCACGTAACAGGCAGGCATGCCAACCATCACGCCACGGATACGACGTCTCGGACTTACATGCTAGAAATTATGTAAAAATTAAAGTCAACAGCGATTTCGTGTCGAGACAATTTACGAAAAGACTGTAGCACCGTCATTGTAGAGTTCTCTGATAATTTATGTCGATGTGTTTGCTTGGTTGGTGGTGATTCTTAACGATTTGTTGGGCCCGCTTTGAGTTTGGGGCTTGGCGTTTAAACACATGCCAAAGGCGTTTGGATTTGTCATCAAATTCATTTTTGATCCCCTTTAAAAAATTAAAATTAAACCAGTTGTCCCTTCGTAGTCCCCAACGAGGGTTTCAAAATGTCGTGGTGGGGGGGCGTACGTTTGACTCTTTCTGAGTCAAACAAACTAAGAAAACCCAACCGAAGAGTCCGAAGAGTAGAGAAAGAAGGGATCATAATGACATGACGAATGATGAAAAGCAGCGTTACCGTTGGATATTTTGGAAAAGTAGCAAAAAAAGTGGCACTCGAGAAAAAAAGGTGGCAATTGAAATTAAAAACGAATTAACACCATACAAATAATGTATGAAAAAATTTCACACATCTCAGCGAATTCATAGGAGTTGAAGAAAACACATAACCTTAACAATCATTTTAAGGTTTATTGCAACGTAAGATAAAAACCAAAAGTTAAACAGCTCATTTTTTATTGATAACTCAACACAAATAAATAAATAAAAGTTTGAATAAATAATAGAAAAGAGATAAATAATAATTTACTAAAAAGAATTCGTAATACACTTCACTTTCTTGTGATGGCTGTTTCCCTATATTTTTTTATAAGAAGCTCATCAGGACTCCATTCAGCTGTTACTAAATTTAAGGAATCCAACATATTTTCGCAAGTTTCAGTTTTTAATGGGAAAAACCTTCTCAGCGCAGGCACTGCTATGAGGCAAGGTTCATATTTTTGCAACAAATTCCTATAAGTCGGAAAATAGATATTCATTCAAATTATTTTTAATGTTACCCATTTCAAACCAAAAAATTTATATTGTTCGTTTACCTTTTCTTTTTTTTTTACTAAGAACGGAAACTAGTTTAAAATAAGTAAACTCTTATTTCGACTTGATTAATTTGGGGTCTTAATGCCTCCAAATAGAAAGTTTTTAACTTTTGATGCCAAATCAATTAAATATTTCATCCCAAAGTATTTTATAATAGCTTAAAATATTTTAATTTCAACAAGTTCACTCTCCGTTAATCTTTGACTTACAACACAATTTTCGTCTTCAGAACCAAAGTATATATACGAGGTCTTCCCCTTCCGCGATTTCCCTGCAATAATCTTTCGAAAACCCATCGAGCCAAAGCATTTGGGTCCATCCGCTATACATGGCTCAACCATCATCGTAGCCCCGCGATGCGTACTCTTCTGGCTATGCCCATGTCGCGGTACAGCTCATACAGTTCGTTGTTTTAACTTCTTCTCCACACATTGTCTTCGCATACGGGACCAAAGATCATTCGCAGAATTTTTCTTTCGAAACGACCAAGGGCTTACGGCTTTACGGCGCGGAAGCATGAACTTTATCTCGCTTTCGATAAGGTCCATGCTTCCGCGCAGTAAAGCAGGACTGGTCATTATACAAGGCTACCATGGTTTTTCTGGAGAAGGTTTTGTTTATCAATTGGCTTCTTAACCCAAAGAAGCAACGGTTGGCAAGAGTTATTTGATCTCCGCACTGATATTGTTTTCCGTGTCTATAGCGGATCCTAGGTAGGCGAAGTCCTGTACTACCTCGAAGTTATGTCTGTCTGTTGTGACGTTCTGTCCAATTCGTCGATGTTCAGTGTCCTTGTTTGATGACAACATAAAATTCGTTTTGCCCTCATTGACCATCAAACCCATTTTTGCCGCTTCTGTTTCAATACTCGCAAAAGCATCAATGACATCATGCTTCTTTTTCACATTACGTCAATATCGTCTGCGTAGCTAGTAGTTGTACAGACTTTTGAAAGATTGTTCCTCTGGTGTTGACGTTTGAGTTTCTTACAATCTTTTCAAGTATGATGTTGAAGAAATCGCATAACAGTTTGTCACCTTGCCTAAAACCATCAGAAACACTTCGACGAAATTCCTCTATATTTTGCCGCAAAACTTCGGCCGCTGATTCGTTGACTTAAGTTAAGGAATGACTTACACAGCTTATGTGCCAAATATTAGGGATTCGTTTTTTTAAATGAGTTTTGTTCAATGTTTGTGTTATGGTGAACTTTAAGACTTTAAGTACTTTGAGTAACTTTTGTACCCATGAAAGACATGAAAAGGTATGGTAAAATGGCAAGGTGAATTGCTAACTTTAGTTTTACTTGTCGGGAATGCTAAAAAAGTGTCACAGACTGAAAGGTGGTGGCTCGGTGGAACAGCCTAAAAAAAGTGGCAATCTGACACTAAAGTGGCACAGCGGCAACGCTGATGAAAAGACCAAAAGTAGCAAGTCATAATGATAAATGAGATAAAAAACGAATTGAATTGAAGCAAAAGACTGTATGGTCTGTCTTCTTTTCTTTTAAAAGAGGAGAGGAGAGAGAGATGAGTGAAAGTTGTGTCTTGCGTTGACTCTCTGTTGATATGGAGTGACATAGGCCCCGATTGCGGTTGTCGACGACCAATCGACTCGTAATTTGTCGATTGCATCGATCAAGTCGTATGTTTGGTATTGTGGAAAGCAATCGACAAAAACACATGTTATTGTGAATAATCAGAAACTAGATGGTGAATTTTAAGATTTTGACAGTTTTCTGATGTTTACTAACAAATGAAAAATATTTTTTTGGATGTGTTTTTTTAATTAAAGTAGTTAAATATGAGTCAAATCGAAATTTGGTTTAGTGATAGTGATTCGGATACCGATAGTGAGTCTGAAACTATTGAAATAGCTCGAAAATGGAGACGAATAAGAGGCTAATCCTCTGGAACTGGAGGAACCAATGTAGCTGCTTCTTGTTTTAATTTTTTTTTTTTTTTTTTTTTTTTTTTTTTTTTTTTTTTTTTTTTTTTTAAATCCAACTTTTGATTCTTGAAGTAGGTACTTTCGTCTGTCCAATCCCATCTCATCTTGGCGATGTCGGGATTCGCCTCCATCAACCTCACCAAAATGCACATTTGTCTTTTGTTTGTTATAACTTTTGACCTGCATAGAATTCATATTATTGTTATATTATATCAAAATATGAATTTGTTCAATATTATTAATGATTTCCTAACGCAACAGTCGACCAGAAATTATGAACGAAAGCTGTCGACCGTTAAATCGAAGAATGTCGATCGAAATCGACATTCACAATAGGATAAAATACAATCGACAATCGTTGCTCGAAAAAAGTCGAGTATCGATTAGTCAATCAACAACCGCAATCGGGGGCCATAGTTTGATTAGAGATGATGAATGAAGTTGGTATGAATCTTGAGTCCTGTGTTGACTCTCTGTTGATCGATCCTTGCTGTTGGCCAAACAGTAGTGTAACCTTTCTGAGAGGCTTTGCTGGATAAGAGATGAAATTAGTTGTAGTTGGTCATTTGAGGTAAATGTGAGATAAATCTTGAGTCCTGCTTTGATGCGTTGATCGGTTCCTGCTGTTGGAGAAACAATGGTGGGACCTTTCCGATGGAACCTGGCAGGATAAGAGATGAATGAAGTTGGTTGTTTGTGGTAACTGTTAGATAAAGTCTTGCATCGACTCTCTGTTGATCGGTTCCTGCTGTTGGGCCATCAATGGTGGGAACACATGAAGACAGTATTCAAATATTCAAAATAAAAATAATATTTAAAGGAAAAGAGAAACACACAATCAGTATAGGGTGAAGTATTCAAAATGAAAAGATTAATTAAAAAATAAGCGAAAGTTTGCAGTTCTTTCAAAAATCGACTCAACATTAGCTTTTCTGTGGAGATCTAGGTTTAAAGTGCACCAAGGGAGATTTAGCATTTTTTTCAAAACTTTATTTTGTGTTAATTGTAATTTCTTTTTATTGCAAAAAGCTCCCATATTGGACATCCATATTGCATAAAAATAGCTTTGTGAATAAAGATCTTGTTTTCATTTGTGAGAGCAGATTTTCGATTTATAAAAGGCTAAAGCATCCAAATTGCAAAAACATATTTTGAGTATCTACTAGGCTTAAAAATGATTGAAAACTAAATTGTGTTGTGAGAACTTTCAAACTAGTTCGTATGTTTCGTCGTTTGTTTTTCGAGACTTCCATTCTTTTCATTGCTTTTGATCTATTTGACTATTCTTAAAAGAAAAAAAAAATTTAACTAGTTTTTGGGTATCCTTTCTCGTTTTCTAAACCCTTTGCACATTGTGTTTCCTTCTGTATTTTTGAGTGCTAATATCACTGTGTTCACGGATGGCCTAAATTAAAACTTGATTTGAAAACAAAAAACCACTTAGTTTATGTGCATTACCTTCATAATGTTTTACGTTTCTTAATTATAAGAAGTCCTCATAAGATGACGAGAGAAAAAACAGTTTGAAGCTAGTTCAATAACTACAAAAACCCAATGCAAGCTCTGCACAAAAGAGTTAAAATCATTAGAGAGTAGAAGCAAAAGGTTTCACACCTATTTGTCATCGAACTACAACAAAAAGTAGATTTAAATATAAATTAACCATCAACCAAGTAATTTTTTTAACTGTCTAAAATATTAAGCCAATCCCGGGACTAGTCCCGGGATCCCGGGATTGACATATCTGAATCCCGAAATCCCGGGATTGAAAAAACCTTTCGGGATTGCAATCCCTAGTTGCGAGGCTTCACCAGAAGTTGGACTCTGGTACCACGGGAGATAGGCCCTCCTGGACAGCGTTTCTGTGCTTGAGGTGCGGGGCATTGTTTGGGACTATCTATGAGGTAGGCCCTTTTTGTGGGAGTATCGTGGTGGCTGTGGTTATCCAAATGCGGAAACAATTGGCATTCTTCAAATGTAAGAGGTGTAGATCGGCCTCGCTCTTTAGCAAGGGGGTGGACTTGCCTTAACAAGTTCACTATTGCTGCTGGGCAACCAGGGTGGTGGTCAACACTCAAATTAGCTCCGTTACCTATGGAGTAGTAGTACAGGGGAATTTTGTCAACGACTTTAAACTCCTTTTTAATTTGAGCTTTCATTTCTTAATCTACTCTCTAAACCTCAATATACCGTCACCATTTGCAACATAGACACATGACTTCTTGGGAACCGCATCTTGTTGTTAGTCATTCCAAGCTATCTCTCTGACTGCTTCAACCTATATAAAGCTTTTCGCACATTGAAAACTTTTGGTTTGTTTTCTGGGTCGATAGAACTCTCTGGTTGCTGCATTATATATACATATAAATCTTCCTGTAGATCCTCGTTCGAATATACAGAAGAGACATTTTTTTGAAGAAGAATTAGCTTATTTTCTACTGCAATTGCAATGGCGAATGAACTGACAACTGAACTGAAATGTATTTAAACATCTGTTTAACTGACAACTGAACTGAAAACTTATGGAAATTCCATCATCTTCAGTTTCAATAAAGTTTCAGTTAAACGTTTCCTTTGGGATTTAGACATAAGTTTAACTGCAAAGCTTTACTGATACTTCAACTAAAACTGAAATTGAAATGATCGTCTAAAATGGTCTTAAGCGATGACCTTTGTTGGATGACCACATATTTGAATTCGCAAAAATTCATTAATTCTTTCACCCCTTCTGATCTGGCTACAGTTTATTAAGCCTATATACCCGGATCCAAATTGGAGAATTACTCCCATATTTGGTCAGATGCTCCTGAAACATCACTTTTTTATCACTTTTTTCACAAAACAGCGCTCTTTTGAAATAGCCAGTTTCATTCCTCGCCTGAAACAATTTGGCCGCAATACGCAAAAAATGTTCATCAGTCTTACCTTGAGCCTAACTTCGGCCGTTCAATCCAGTAAGAGACTGATATTCTAGTCGCCCTAACCGAATGTGGAATCCATTACCAGATTCTGTTTTTCTCGCATGTACTGCGAATCACGAAAGATGAAACGCATTGTTCTTAAACGCTCACACTGTATTTTACATAATAAGCAGCAAAGCTAAAGCAATGTATTTCAGGTTAAGATTGCGAGACCTAAAAAACTGAACGAGAAAATTTTTCTTAGTTCTTGAGAATTAAAAAAAATGCATTTTGCCCAGGAAATCAATTTTTGTGATTTTTATTTGAAGTAAAAAAATTTTTTTTGTATTCAAAATGTCGTGTTAAATTCGACATCATGCCATTTCTTCTCCTAGGTATAAAATAAAAATAACATATATGTAGCCTAGGGCTGCGTATATTTAATTACTTAAAATGTTCTTCGCAAGACCTCCTACCACGTATTCCTAGATTCCTACCATTCACACGCACACTAATTACTTGACTGACACATTGTTCATCGAACGTATATGTCATGTTATTTGAGCATAGTGATATCATGAGTGTGTTTAAGCTCCATTCAATTTGCTAGAGATTTTTCTCTCTAAAGTCACCTCATTTTAACACATCATTGTAGCATGTAAGTATGTATGTAAGTTCTTATGAGCCCTCTAGTACAAAAAAAGAGGGAAGGTAGGTATTCATAAAAGTTAAAGGCAAAGTTTGGCACAGACGGTGGTTGACAAATAAAGCTCTGTTTTTCATAGTCACTTTTCAGGGCTTAACATATTCGGTTCTCTTACAAAGATGTGATTTTTGGAAAACACACAGCAAAGTTATAATGAGGTTTCGAAAATAAATATTTTTCCTCAAATTTTCAAAACAATCGATAGGTACGTACACTTGGGGGGGCGTATTTATTCTTGGGATTGAAGCTCTTGTGATTTTGTTCATAATTACAATAACAAAGCAATTCCGAAGTAAGGTTCTTGTTTTATAATTTTATCGGAGCAAGCAGCAAATACGAAAATAGCCCCAGGGCTCATATTAACAAGAAAAGAAGTACAAATCAATGTCTTGGGTTTTAAATTTGTTGTTTCAGTATGCGGTATCCAAATCATTAGGTACGAGTTTGTTTGGTAAGGCTTTGTGTAGCCAGCAAAGCCATGTATTAATTAAGAAGCGTTTTAATAGAATTCGGTCTTAATTAAAAGCCTATTTCACACCACAGGAGTATGGTTTTTGAAAACATAATGATAATGAGCAATGCTGCTTGATAAAATTTGTGCTGTAGACGCATACGATGAAAACGTTGCTATTCCGGTCTCTGGAAAGCATGCTCAAATTCCAAATGGAATTATGCCCTCCATCTAAGAAATAATGTGGTTTGTTTGTCCCTAATAAATTGTATCTGCTTGTCCTGATAACAAATACGAAATTCTTCAAGTAAAAACTCCATTCAGCAAATGGAACTGCACTCGCTTCCACGAAGTACCTGCGTTATCTTCGATAGCAAGCTAAAGTGGGAATTAAACAGACAAAAAAGGCGCCGTGGCTATTCTTCTTTTGCATAAAAGGCATTGGAATCCAAAAGGATATATTTATACAGATTCGCTCACTGCCTACACACAATCGGTCGTCAGGCTGATACCTACATACGCAGTGGTAGTACACTGAAAAAAATATTGGTTGTCATATTGACAATCGGTCATATTGATGAACAAAATAATCAATATGAAAACCAGTTTTTGCATTTGATGATTGCAGTCATCAATTTCGGTTATCAATTTGCAATTGTCAATATGATGATCGTTATTTTCAATATGAAAACAAAGATTGTCAATATGATGATCGTTGATTTGCAATTGTCATATTGACAACAATTTATGATAATCGTCACTATGCGGTTGTGATGTGGTTGTTAATATGATGATCACCTCCTTGCAGTTGTTGTTGCCAAAATAAAGCAAAAGACCGTTGTCATATTAACAACTTCGGTTGTTAATATGATGATCGTCGTTTTGCGGTTGTCATATTGACAATCGTGGTTGTTAATATGATAATCACCTCCATGTAGTTGTTGTTGCCAAAATAAAGGAAAAGACCGACACAAAACGGTAAATCTAAAGACAAAAACTGTCTGCTTAAAAATTGTCATATTAACAACCTAGGTTGTCAATATGATGATCGTCGATCTGCGGTTGTCATATTGACAATCGCGGTTGTTAATATGATTATCTCATTTTTGCAGTTTTCGCATTGAAAATTGCAATCATCAATATGAAAACCCAGACAAAAATACAACGGCAAAAAATGTAGTTTTTATCTATATTTTGAGTAAAGCGCGTCATTTGATTCGTAAAAGTTGAGGTAGTAGTGTCGCAATACCAATTTTGTGTGTACCGGATTAATTTATTAACAACCACTATTGTGAAAAGTGGGTGAAGTGAAAAATTAGTATCAGCATCAACTATATAATCTCTAAGAAGTTTACGGAAGATAAATTTGTGATTAACAATAAATAAATAGTAATTAGGTGAGTAATTAGTAATTTCGTAATTCTTTTTCTTGAATGTGTAGTTAATTTAATACTATTTATCATATCAAGTATTTATTGTTCCCTGAAATGGAGTGCTTCATTTGTCGTCATAAATTCAATGCCTTAAGTGAACTCATTAAACATTTAAAAAAAAACATGAATTATCCTCAAACTCAAGTGCTTTGAAAGATCGTGCGCCCAGTGTTTCGAAAGCATTGATAGCTATAAGCACCTAATTTCAATCGAAACATCGCATCGGAACAAGACAATAAGATGACATCGAATTGCGAAACCTTTTGAAAAGTTGGAATCAAGAGCATTGTTATGATGTTTTGAAAAGTAAGTGGACCATTTTATTATACATTTACATTATTTTATACATTCTTTGTGCTTTTTAATCGATTCAATTAATTTTAAGATAAAATAAGATTTCTTTAATAACTTTCATTTCAAACATAGAATGTTCTATAAAATGTTTTTAAAAGTGTGTTCCAAAAATTTGTTTATGCTTCTATTTGTGAAAATAGCATATTGTTCAGACCGATGAAAAAAAAAACAATTTTTTCTGTCCATATAGGTTTTGTTGAATATTGAATTTTTATTTTATCTAATTTGATCTTTTTTGTTTTGCTTAGATCGATAAGGACTTTTCCATTCCGTTAACCGCTCAATTCTCTCTCTTTGGGAAAATTCGTATCAGAAATTAAAAGAACTTCTCATGCTTAATATAAAGGACAAGAGACCGGTTGATGCCCTCAAGAACATTAATGATGTTGATTTCGAGAAAGGTAAATGTCAAAGTGATGGAAACAATTTACATTTATAATTTTTTATATCTTTTCAAACTTTCAGATGACTTTGTATGCTGTATCCTTAATAGTATGCATTACTATCTGGTGCCCTCCAAACACGTTTCAAAAACTAAAAAACCACGTTCCAACGACCAAAAGTATCACTTTTCGAGGCATACTATTAGGGATTCGCAAATCTCTTTTCTCTTCGAGGGAGAAAGTGTCCAACAATTGGAGGACCATATAAGGTTCTTGAAAGATCGTGGGGAAACCATTCAGCCTTTCGTCATGCATCTGCGTGGGTCAAATGAGTTTGTATTCTATTTAGATGACTATAAATTTAAAATTAGTAATGCCTTACGTACTGTAGACATCTGTTTTAAATGTTTTTTTATTTTTAATATACATTACCCACCAGCTTGTGAGAACGTGTGGCAATTTATAAATTTTTTTTTTTATATGAAAAAAGCCAAAAAAGCTTTACCACAAAAATTTTACCCACTGCTTGGTGCACTAAATAATTAATCTTTTTCTAAATAAATAGATATCTAAACACATATAATGTTTAATGTATTTTTATAGTTAAATTCGGTTGCATTTCAGGAGGGAAGTTCATAAAATGGTTCAATTAAAGTGCTGAATAGTAAGTATTTGTTTGCTAAAAAATAAGGAGTGGAAAGTTTAACTCATTTTTTAGATAATATTGTGGTTGTGAATATGATTACTGTGGTTGTCAATAGGATGATCGCAGTTTTCAATACGATTATTCCGATCATCGATATGATGTTCGGAATAATCGTATTGAAAACTGCGATCATCCTTTTGACAGCCACAATAATCATATTGACAACTCAATCATCCTATTGACAACCACAATATTCTCATTGACAACTGCGATCATCATATCGATGATCGGAATAATCGTATTGAAAACTGCGATTATCCTATTGACAACCACAATAATCATATTGACAACTACAATCATCCTATTGACAACCATAATCATCATATTGACAATCTCGGCAGTCAATATGATGACCACAGGGTTTAGTATGATCATAATAGCAGTAGTCAATACGATGAACGCGGTTGTCAATGTGATGACAGCGGTTTTCCAAATCATCATATTGATGATCACGGTCGTTGGCTGAAAAATACATTTTTCATCAATATGATGAACAAATTCATCAATATGACAACCATTTTTGGTTCAGTGTACGGTCGACATCCTTGAATAAAACGGCCTATACATTGACAATCTAAGCCTTCCGCCTTTCGCAACCACGGCTGCCATAAACATACTCAGTTAGTAATGTAGCAGCAACTCGATCGGCATGAATTCGCATCAATCTCAAGACACTACGACCTTACCGCACTCCAGGTCCACAAGGGACGATGAAAATTTTCTGATTTGTGGTTAAGTGCACTTAGAACAACAAAGCAATGGGTGATTTTTAGAAGTGTGGTTTTCAATCTTGCATTAATTTATTCGAAGTTAGTTTTTTCGACAGCTGTCACTTCATTTATTCGCAATTTAGCTTACCATTTCATCTTGGAAGAATTGAAACCGCACGATCACTGGGCGTGGGCACTGCGTACGTTCGAAAAATTGTCACGAAAAGAAATCGCTATTGGCGCCAATTTTTACCTAATTTTGAGTTTTAAACTTTGTGAGTTTTGAGCTGTGACCTGTGAGTTACCTCCAAGATCGGGCGATTTAAAACAGCTCGACTATTTGTGGGGTTACGTGAAGTCGTTTGTCAAGGCCGAGCCCTAAGGCCGACCAGATTGACGCCTTTGAAGAGAATATTCGGCGCGTTATTGCTGACAATTCTTGGCTGGAATTTATTGGAGCTCGCCACTTTCCCTAAATCATTATCATATAATGCAAGCCCTTGTCTTTATAATAAAATAAAATTTCACATCACATTAAATGATATAGGAGTTCAATTTCTTCGTGAAAACCACACGTCAAAATAAAAATCCTTTAGAAGTAGCTATACAGGGTGTTCCGTGATTCGTAGAAAACACTTTGGGATGTGATTCTTGGTCATATTCTAAGAAAAAAATTGTTTTACAGCAAAGCTCGTTTCTCAACTTTGACATCACTTTTTGACAAATTAAGAAAAGGCTAACTTTGGTGACCCCGACCTGTATTAAAATCGATATCTCTGTCAATACAGATAATAGAGACCTAATCTTAGACTTTATTTTTTGTAGAAATAACAACCTTTAAGATTTTATTTAAGTTGAGCTTCTTTAGGTTTAGGGTTGCCAGATTTTCAATTTTAAATGGTGTTCCAATTTTCTTCCCCAAGCTAAACCAAAAAAATTAGCAAAATGAGAATAACGTCTTTTAACCGCCTGGATTGCTTTTTGGTGAGTAGGTAGGCTGTGGAATCCGCTGCAGGTGGACAAGGATCTGAGCAAATAAAATTGGTTATATATCAAACCAATTCGAGGAGTCAATACCCAAGTATAATTTCTGCTGTAAGATGAAACCAGATACAGGGAGATTGTTTTCTTCTTCCATTTGTAGAATTTTCCCAAGTATAGTTGACCTTTCCCATCCTCAGTTTCAAATCGGAAGAAAGTTTCGGCTATGTAGGAATTCCAAGTCGTTCACCCTCAAAAAAACTAATTCCGGTGGTGGTAGTATCCAGTAGCCGTTAGAGTCTCACAATTGATGGAAATGGAATAACGCGTTTCTTAGAGTTGGACACATTATTTAGACTATTAATCTAACAAGATTAATCGTGAATGAAAATTCCATCAGCTTGTTTGGAGAGTTATGTTGTATGACTCATTAATCCTCTGCAAAAATATAATAACAAAACTAAGAATCTGAAAAATGAAAAGAAACAGCCACTTTTTGATGGCCGCCAGAAGCATTCATTTATATACATAAGTTCTATTTGAATGTTTAGTCCCTTCCTTTTCATTCTTGAGTTTTATGTAATGATGTCCTACGACACCTCATGACTTTTTTTGACAGTTTTCACAAAACTTGAACTTGTTCAAAAAAAAAACTGCAGAAAACGCTATGCTGAACTGTTCTAGAAGAGTCCATTGAGCACTAAAAAGATCAGAAAAGATCGAAAAAGAACAGAAAACTTCTCTCTGAACACCAAAAGCACATCTTTTTTGACTTAAACTGTTCTAAAACAGCTCATTGATCACTTTTATTGTAATTAGAGAACTTGAACAAAAAACTCATCAACAAAAACGCAAAAGCTGACAGTTACAGGTAAATGTGAATAAGGAAGCAGAAATATGAATGGACTTCTTTCGCTGTGGTGAGTTTATGGCTTTGTTCAGAAAACTTCATTGGAAAATTGTACGTTCAAGTAAAAATTAGTACGATTGACAAGAAACATAAGCAATCTCGATAAGAAGAATTAAAGTCGCCAAACTAAAAAACTATTGCCATTTACGAGCTAAATCGCTAAACTTATTTTCGTGTCGCCAAACGCAACCTAAGATTACGAGTTCGGCGACAAATCCACATCTGATACGCCTGGTTTCTTGGTTAAGAGATGCGAGCATCATGATCACAGCTCCTCCACTAATCTGCCTCAAACTATAATCCAGTCAAAATAGACTAAATTATGATTCCAGTTTGCATCAATTCCCAACAAGCTGGATTTTTGTGCTGGCCTTAAATACGTCATTACAAATAATATGTCAAAAGTCCCCATCAATCCCGCTAGAATTTTTTGCGAATATCTCTGAAACAACGAGAGCTATCGAAAAATGTTGTTTAAACAAGTTTGCAGATCGTAAAATTGTCTACAAAAAATATCTTTTCACTTTTCTTCTACAAAGCATAGCTTTCGAGATATCGTGACTTTAGACCGCAGGAAAATCGTATTTTCGACTATATATGCACACATTTCCGCACCACCTCTGAGGTAGTGTACACGGTGCTTTTTTAAAAGTGGTTTCCCCAGTAGGAATACTCCACAATATATTTTGATCGAGGGAATGTAATGGGACACTATTTTATTGATGAAATTTTCTTTATTTAAATTTTATGAAAATTTTAACATCAAGAAAATTACATTATCATTTATCATCAAATTCTTCATAGTCACTCGTTTCTTTCTCTTCTTGCTCGATTTGTGTAGACTGCTCCAAGAAGAAAGATATATCAGTTATATCCTCATCATTTTCGAAACAATATTCATCTGTTGCATTTGATTCAATGTTGGTGCAAGATTGGTCTTGACAATTGGTACATACCGATGAACAATACAATCCAACTTTTCTGCACCCCCAATTGTTTGTGCAGCCTTTTTTGCAATTACAAAAAATTGTACTGAGTAATTTTTCTGGAGCAGGTGGCAGTAAAGTCTGGATTAGCTACAAACTATTATTCATCAATTTCCAGCCCCAATCTTCAGAATTTAGATCATTGCCTAGCCACACTTGCACTTGGCAGAACACACGAAACAAGTGTTGGTTAGCAGAAGCAGATGTTGGAGGGAGACAAGATAACTGCACTCTTTTATTGTTTCTTGTATTTTTCACAATACTCAAATATCTATACTACTTGTCTATCGATTCCATCGCAAGGAGAACACGAATTCCAAAGAGGATAACATCGGCTGACAAGTTAATATTTGTAAATACTCTTGCGTTTTAACTCAAGTCTTCCCGTTTATCAAACAATTTTAAAACTGTTTTTTTGCCTCTTTTGAAAATTGCTGATGTCGTATCGCCAGTTACCGCATGAAGGAATAATATATGAGGCTGACATTTTTTTTTTTTTTTAACCCGATGATGCATACTGGCCAGTGGCCACGTATGAGTGCATATTCGTGTTTTCTATGTTTAAAATAGCCATAATTCGAGAACAGTGCACATTAGAAGAAAGAGTTTTGAGATATTTTATGTAGACAATTTTACGATCTACAAACTTTGTCTGAACCATTTTTCGATAGCTCTCGTTGTTTCAGAGATATACGCAAAAAACGCAAATTTGTGACCTTTGACCTCGAATAAAAAACACGCACAAGCTGGATCGATGGAGCTCTTGACATATCATTTGTAATGACTTATTCAAGGCCTGCACAAAAATCCAGCTTGTTGGGAATTAATGCAAACTGGAATGTCTATTTTGACTGGACTACTAGGGATCCGTCGTCGGTTAGGACTGTAAAAAATGAAGTGTTATAAAAAATATAATTGAACGGTCATTATTCCGTGCTTCTGAATCTCTGTCACTATTGTGATTCCATCTTTAACTTTTACGGACCAACCTCTTTTGCATTGATTGCATTTAGATAATCCTTTTTTTCCCTACTCTGTCACTAAAAATGTATTTGAATTGCAATACAATTACAGCTAACAACCGAAGAAGCGACAAACGAAAAGAAGAAATAAAATTTAATAACAGAATCACCGTCGCGTCGTGCTTGAGTGCGGAAAATTTCATTTACTGTCTGTGTTACGGTTTTGCATTTTTAATTGAAAACTGCATGCGGAATAATTAAGTAAGAGGCAAAAGAACAACCATACAGGAAGGATGAAATTAGAAATAAAATGGCGAGCAGTTAAATTGCAGAATAATGAAAAACACTTAGGAAATGTCTTAAGTCCGTCGGAGCTTTTACAGTTATTTGAACCAGTATTCAGTCGCACACAAAAATGAAAATAATAAAATAAGAATAACTATGTTACTTGCTGACCCGCCATTGTACCTCGGGTCCTATTTCGACCTAGTGTATAGCATCGACTCTGCTCTCAATATTTGAACAAAAAAGAAGCATTCTAAAGAATTTCAGGAAATTTGTTCAGCTGTTTTTAATAACTAATTTACCTTTCCGTTCCTGTGGGAATATATGGGGATGAAACATAGTTTATGTCGCTTATGAATAAATAAAGCATTCTAATAGTGAAAGAGTATTTCAAGTCAGTTCAATAGTTTTTGCAATCGCAGATATATCCAGGGGATAATTTTACATTACTGAAAAAATTGTTAAATACGTCCTGAGCTAAAAACTGCTCATTCAACGCAAACAAAGAAACGAAACAGTCTTTCCTATTTAATAAAGTGTTAAAGCTAAAAAAGAAACAAAACTCAAAATATAAAGTCAATCAAACAAACGACTACTTAAAATTAAATAAAATTTTTTTTGAAAAAAAAAAAAATCAAAAATGAATTGTTGCTGATATACATCGGATTTGTAATTCACATTGAGAAACTTTTTCAATTTTCGTGTTAGAAAATTTGACCTTGGTTTCGGGACAAACAGCAGTATACTTTCTTCATCAATTACTCGGAAATTCACCTACAAATGAACACAATAATGACTAAAAAAAATTTTAATTTGCACTTTCTAACTATATGGCCATAGCTAACAGATTTGACTATTTGGAACCATTATTGGTGGATTGTGTTCATTAAATGGCAGTTCAGTTGTCCTAAGATAAAAAAAATTTGTTTTTATAAATGTATGGTTGAAAAAAAAAGAAAGCAAATATGTATACCTACAAAAGATCACTGCAAGGCTTCTCTGTAGACTAAATATGTATATTTGATGTGTTATTCGTTTGAAGCAAAATAAATCCCAAGCGTGATAGGCTAACTCAGAGTCTGTGAGAGAAGAACTCTTTTCTTAAGTCAATGACGACGAAAATGTTTATCCCTGAGACTTATTATTAATAATTAGCGCAAATTATACCTTGACCGGAAATTGAAGTCTCTTAAATGGTATTGGCAAATCCGCAATACCCTTTGTTTACCCATCCTATTCACTTCCGATTCCTTTACCTACCCCATCTTCCAACTGGATTGTCATCGATAGTGTCGAGCCAGCAGGTTGGCTGGAGAGTCGCACGCAACAGTGTGTATGGATATTGAATAGACAGAGGGAGTCTGTTTAAATGATCAAAAACACAAACCAACACTAATCATATCATATTACATCACAAACACAAACCACACGGAGAAACAATTATTTCGCGAGACGCACCATATAAATCATCGCATACACAAACCCATATTCATACACAAATAGTGATCACGCATGTTTTAGAAATGAAACTCTGTTCAGTTCGATGTCTCAAATTAGACTGAATTTCTTTATTGAATATATCTTCTGCCTTTTTCTTAAAGATCATGATCGTTGGTCAACTCCAACGATCGTTTCTATTGTTTATTTATTTAGTTTCATAGGATCCATAAGGGATTCTTTAGTGTACCCTGACCTTTGTTAAATTCGATATCTCTGTCGAAACTAATGATAGGAACCTGATCTTAGACTCAATTTCTTGTAGAAATAACAACCTTTAAGACTGTATTTAAATTAGGCTTCCATAGGTTTAGGGTTGCCAGATTTTCAATTTTAAGTGGTGTTCAAATTTTCTTCCCAAAACAAAGTTTTGACTTTGAGGTCATTTTTTTGGAGAAAAGGCCTGATAAACATAGAGTTTCTTTATTTTTTACAGATGAACAAAACAATAATAAAGAAAAAACTCAGCATTAAATTACCTCAAAAACCCATACATTTTATGATACTTGGAAAAATACAAAATGGGAAAAATTTAAAAAAAAATAAAAAAAAGTTTTTGCTTTGAGGTTTGTTTGAATAAAACAATAATATGATCACTTTTAGTAGTTTTTTTAAGTATTTAATACAAATACAATTATAACAAGTGCTCAAAGCGCCCTCCTTCGTTTTGAATCCATATTTTTCTTAGTATCATAAAATGTATGGGTTTTTGAGCTAACTTAATGCTGAGTTTTTTCTTTATTATTGTTTTGTTCATCTGTAAAAAATAAAGAAACTCTATGTTTATCAGGCCTTTTCTCCAAAAAAATGACCTCAAAGTCAAAACTTTGTTTTGGGAAGAAAATTTGAACACCACTTAAAATAGAAAATCTGGCAACCCTAAACCTATGGAAGCCTAATTTAAATACAGTCTTAAAGGTTGTTATTTTTACAAAAAATTGAGTCTAAGATTAGGTCTATATCATCAGTATTGACAGAGATATCGAGTTTAACACAGGTCAGGGTACACCAAAGTTAGCCTTTTTTAAATTGTCAAAAAGTGATGTCAAACTTGAGAAACGGACTTTACTGTATAACAATTTTTTTCTTAGAATATGACCAAAAATCATATCCCAAAGTATGTAAAACAAATTACGGGACACCCTGTATTTATTGTTACAGCAGTGGAAGCTCCACAGCGGATGCTTCGTTGGTTTTGGATATCTGTGGCAACAAGGAAAAACGACATAAGTCGACTTATGTCGAAAATGAATTTTTGATAGCATTCAATGCGCAGTAAGCCGTTTCATCTGTCATATTTTTTTTGTATTTTTATCTCAAATGGTTAAGGGATTACAGACAAAAGAAAAACGACATAAGTCTGTATCTACAGAGCTTACACAAGGAAAAGCAGCATAAGTACAATTCCTTAATTTTTATTTCCCACTTGTGCTTTTATTCCATAACGAAAAACCAAATCAACATGTACATAAGTTTACTCATGCTCTTTTTCTAAAACTATTATAACGTTTCCCCGTGATCATAAGTTTACTTGTGCTCTTTTTCAAAAATGAAATTTTAGCTCACACGCAGATATGTTGACTTGTGTAGTTTTTCCACAATTACTTTCGCACAAAATACATGCACACGTTTACTTGTGTACGTTTTCCATACTTCGGTTTGTAAAAAGAAAGAATACAAGTTGACTTGTGCTGTTGTTCCAAAAGACGTTACAGAATATACTTAAAATTTTTTAGACACTCAGTTGCTACTTATGCCGTTTTCTTGTTATAAAATTTCTGTTCTGGCTGGGTTATTGTATTGGAGTACGTCATAGATGTGTGTCGAAGGTTAATTTAAATTGAATTGTTTTATTTTTGTTTATTTTTTATAATTGTTTTATTAAGTGTTATATAGGAAGTGTTAAGGAAAATTGATTGTTTTCAGAAAATATTGAGAAAATTCTTTCGATAAAAATAATAATGTCGCGCGGTAGCGCAATGTCGTCTTTAGCCCCAGAAAGAGCAGCCGCTTTGAGTGCAAATTAAAAAAGTCAGAGAGATAATGTTTGTGAAAATATTGAAGGTAAGGATTTTGGGTTGTTTTGGCGAATCAAATGGTTTTCTGCGGTCAGTAATACATAAGAAATTGAGTTCTCCTTCCAGTATACTAGCTGACAAAAGAGGAAGCTCGACACTCCCAAACGCTCTTTCTACAGAAGAAATAGAGAACATAAAAACACATATTGAAAAATTCCCGGCTTATGAGAGCATTATACAAGACGGGATACGTCTAAACTGTACTTACAGCCAGGGTGTCACATTTTTCAAAATGTATAGTCTTTATTGTTTGGGAAATGAGGAACCAAAGAGCTTATCCAAGTATACCAAAGTATTTCATAAGCTGAATTTGAAAGTAAAAAAAAGATGCATCACAAAACTTCAGCTATAGAAAGTGCTGATGAAAAATTAAAGCTCGAGGGTGAACTTGCAGGTCACAAAAAGCTGATTTTGCTTACTCATGCAAAAACAAAGACAAAAACCTAGCCAAAACCAACTAAGCTATTGCAGCATATGCGTTTGATCTCCAGCAGTGCTTGCCTACACCATATTTGAAATCAAATATTGCATTCTATAAAAGCCAGTTATGGACATATAATTTAACGGTTCACAATTTGGCTAACGATAAACCTCATTGTTATAAATGTGGCATGAAGGAATGGTAAAGAGAGGTGCAAATGAAATGGCATGTTGTATTTTTAAGTACATAGACAAGTAGTTCTTCTTGCCGCCAAAATGTTAGTTTCTTATAGTGATTCTTGCCCGGGTCAAAATGAAAGCACGCATGTTAGTTGTATCTTTATAGTCGCCTTAGCGAATAGCGAACAACAAGGGGTAATTGTCTATAAACTCCTGGAACCTGGTCATACCCACATGGAATATGATTTCAGCCAATTGAACGAAAAAAAAGAAGACATCAGCTAAGATTCACCATCCAAGAGACTGGCAGAACTTAATTGCTGGCTTAAGGGACAGAATTCTTTTTAAAGTGAAGGTAATGCGTCAGCTAGATTTCCTAGACATTGTTGCAACCTCAAAGAACAATTCACTTGGCGAAAGGTGAATACTCACGGCGAGAAGTATCCATGGCTTGAATTCAGGTGGCTAAGATAGAAAGACAACCTTGGTTCATTATCCTACAAAAACAATTTGGACGAGGATAGCCCACCTTAGGATATAAATATAAGAAACGTGGTGGAAATAGTCTCAATAGATCTGACATTCCAGTTATTCCACATGTCCCTATTATTTCGGTGCAAGACCTTCTTTTCTTGTGGGATTTCAAGAATTTGAAAAACTGATCCCCAGTTTCATGCATTCTATAGAAGTTTTGTTGTTGATATCATTAAAAAACAAAACGTTAATCTGGATGTATGTGACAGCGATGAAGATGAAAACTAAAAAAGAGGACGATCAAAAAATGATAAATTTTTGCTAGTTTTATTTTAAATCAAAATCTGTGAATTTTTGTATTTAAGAAAATTAAATGTTGGTGTTCTCAATATATTTTACTGTCAAACACTTTTATTTTATGTTGATTTATAATAATAATTTAGGCGATAAAATAGCAAGGCTGGGTCCTTTAGTTCCTCCATTGAATGTAAAAAATTATTTTCATCCTTTTTCGACTTTGACTCATTTCTGCAAATTTCAAAAATTTGTTTTGGAAAAAGGAGTTAAGTCAATTTATTACAGTGCATTATTTTATTTTGCGTTTGGAAAAACTACATAACTAAACTTAAAAAAAAATATTTAATTGTATTCATTGAGGACCAACGACATAAGTCATATTTTTATCAAAATCTGCTATAAAGCGACATAAAATTAGTTCTTTATAAATTCAAATAAAATCTTACAGTAATTTGAGTCATTTCCACGTTTAAACTTCGTCCACAAGTCTAGTACCTGATTTGTAATTGCAAACCAAACACTCAAATCGCTCTCCTGGAAAATAGCAAAAACTGACTTATGTCGTTTTTCCTTGTTGCCACAGATATTAAATGACATTACAGTTTTATATTTGTAAACAATGGAAGCTCCATAGCAGATGCTTCATTGTTTATAGATACTGATTGTGGTTGAGGAGTGTCTTTGTTTATGTTAGACATAAATCGCATGCACGTATACCAACACTGAGGCACACAAACCATTCATATAACACAAATCATCCATCACACACATACAACTACATACACACAAAACAGTCATCATCCACACACAACAACACTGAAACATAAATCGACACCAAATCATCAATGGCAAAGTACCCAACGAAAACACTTTTCTATGGCCGAGTGCCCGACTTTAAACTTTAAATTTAACTTTTAAAAATCGCCACTTAAATTTCTTTTGCAAGGAAAACACGATATCAGCCAGTCTTCCCCTTATAGAAAAATCTGAGCAAAACGACGGCATTTAACTAGAAACTTATTTGCAGATCCGTTCTGCACCTAATCTTTTAAACCTCCGATGTAACTTCACTTTTTAGTTGCACAGAATGGTGCTTATTATCGTTTTATCGTTTTCGCTACAAAGGGGTACTGAATTCTTCCGCCAACTGTAAGCCGACCAAAATTTCCCATGATCGTGGAAATTTGGTGGCTGAGGGGAATATTGAGTAATTGGTAAGTCCTCTCACGCAAATCGCTGATTGGTGCTAGATATCCGTAATGGAACCCACTGTGGCTGAATGTACTGCCAAGAAAAACGACGATCATGAAGAAGCTGGATGAAAGAGTTGGGGAAAGTCACTTCATTGTTGGCTATTGAACAAGAGGTTGTGTGTGGAAAAAGCGATAAAAAGATATTTTTGCGAACGGCCATATTGGTTGAATTTTGTAGAAAAGTTTTTCAAGCTTGAAATTACAAGTCGTGTATTTTCGAAACACAGTAGAATTTACTTCCATTCCCATTGTTTTCTTCGCGTGTGTATAAAAGGTTTTGCTTGCAGAACGGGCCAGACAACATGATTTTTCACACGAGGGGATTTGTGGAATTGTGATAAAGCGGTGTCAGACACGGACACAAGGGTAGAAGGAGCAGAAGAAATAAAATCAAATTGAAAGATAAATAGTGAACGATTTTAACTTTTCCGTAAAGTGCGTTATAATCTCGTTTGCTTTTGTACCGCGAAATTCCCGACTTTGTTGAGGGACTCGTGACCTTTTGTCATTGCCATTCGGCATTTTCAAGACCGTGCGATAACGGTTTTTCCTTCTGTTCAACTTTTCTTTTTTTGCTTATTTCTTTAACTTTCATCTATTTTTATAACTATGTATCTATTTAGGAAAAGATTTGGGTTTTTAATCCTAAATTCTTAAGGTTTTCCCAACGATAAATACAATCTTAAATACATTCAAAACTGTCTTTGGTCTTTTCCACTTTATTCACTCATTCTTATTCTTGGTCGTATTTTCCTTTTTCTTTAATATTCAGCAAAGGTTTGAAAATTCCTTTTCAACAAAAATTTTCTGGCGCCCACTTTTTTTTGTTAGCTCCTGTACTAACAAAAACTTTATCATCACCCACCCACCCACTAAATACTCCGGTTAAAAATATTACTTACCTTAATCAATTAATAACTAAACATTTCCACCGAACGCACCCCCAGCTGAGCAGCCGTGGACACTGCATAATTGTTGCTGGACCCCCTTTTCTTCTCTTCAATCAAACGCACCTTTTCATCAAACGTCATTCAATCGAAATTTTACTCGCGGTGCACACCGGCTGTGCAATTTGCTTTTACTTTTGTTTTATATTTTTGCAAGGATTCGGATATTCCTTTTGTTTAGTAGTTCGCGGTTTAGAAGTACGATATCATCCTAAATTGTTCAATCCTAAAGTAGCTTACCCAAGGCCGTCTTTATCCTTTTGGGGGCTTTGGGCACTTTTTGAAAATGGGGACCGTGTATGATTCCATAAAAATATTATGTTGAAGTATATAATTATTGCAGCTTGTTTATGTTTTAACATAAACATAAATAATGTAAAAATAAAAACAAAATATTAAATTTTTCATATAAGAATTCAAAAATAAACAAAATTTAAATAACAGTAAATTAAATTCAGATATATGTTAAGGAATGTAGTTTAAGGAACAAAATATTGATATGCAAAAAGATGGAAAAAGGAATGTTTATTGAAGGAGTCTTGATTTAAGATTAGCAAAATCATTGATTATATTTACAAAATCGATACCTCTGAGGAAGTCGCTTTCGATTGACATCTGCGACAAACTTGTCAATCTTTCTTGAACCATTGTAGTTCTGAGTTTGTTTTTTATTCTTTTTAACTTAGAGAAGGAACGTTCACCACTGCAGTTGGTAACCATCATACTTAAGAAAATTCTAAGTGCAATTTCAACTATTGGAAATTCATCTTAAATTTTATTTGTTTTTAAAAAATTATAAAGTTTTTTCATTTTCGTGTCCAATAGTTTTCGAGTATTCTTTTGAATTCGGGCATTCAGCATGTAGTTCATCTCCGTTTACATCTTTAGTGTAAAATTTAGTCTACTGAATTCTGTTTTTTTAATCAAAAAAAAAAGTGAAAACGTTGGCCGATATTCGTTTTTGAACCTAGTCGCTGTTTCAAATCAACGCTTATAGTGGCAACATTGGAAAGAAAGGCTTCAATTTCAAACCTTTCATTCCCATTCAAAATTACTGATGATTCAGAGCCGCCAAAAAAAGTCTGTTCTACACCTATTCCTTTCAGAAAGGTTCTTGTACTCGGAATCGGTTTTTTGTTTTTGTCTGGATGATGAATCAAAGTTATCAAAATTGTCCTTGAGAACAATCATAAATTCATCGATTGCACTCAGCAAATCTAACATTTTTTTTGCAAAGACTAAGAGTTTCCTGTCTGGCCTCTCGTGCCTGTCGTAAATCGTTAACGATAGTCATCAAAATTTCTTCAATTTCTTGATGATCATCATAAAGGGGCTTAGTTCATCAGCTCGCGCTGACCATCTTGTTTGAGAAAGACTTTTTACAACTTTTTTTGAGCCTAAATGAGCAGTCAACACACTTCATCTTTGAAATCTTAAAAAATTTAGTGCCTTTCATTCCAGAGTATATATAGTACTCTACACAAATGCAACGCCTACATTAACAATAGACAGTAAAAAATAAAAAAAACCCACAATTAGTGAAAACAGGCAAAAATTATTATTAGCAACCCTTTCGGACCATCGCATCGCAAATGTCAGAAGGATACACAAAAAGTTTTCCCATCTTCACAACACCATTTAACTTCGATCGTAAGATACACGTATGGTAAATGTAAATGTAAAAATTCGTGGTAAATGCTTGGTTGATTTCGTTGTAAAAGCTTGGTCAATTGATCACATTCGTGGTAAATGCTTGGTCAATAAATCACGTTCGTGGTAAATGCTTGGTTGGTTTCGTTGTAAAAGCTAGGTCAATTGATCACGTTCGTGGTAAATGCTTGGTTGATTCCGTTGTAAAAGCTAGGTCAGTTGATCACGTTCGTGGTAAATGCTTGGTTGATTTCGTTGTAAAAGCTTGGCATATTGATCACGTTCGTGATCAGTTTTAATAATTTTCGTAGTACAAAATCCTTATGTAATACATAGTAAATAAATTTGATATACAAACCATGAATATTGGTTGGCCAACAATGTTTTTTTGGTTGACCAACAATGAAATCAACAATGTTTGTGATCAGTTTTTGATAAATAATTTTATCATAAAGTGATCACGCAGGCATTGTTGAAACAACAATGCCCATTGATTGACGCAAAATCAACCAAGGATATTAGTTGACATCACCAAGGCTTTTTTTTCGGTGTGGTTTCGTTGTCCTGATCATTACTTAAGTGACCTCTTTTTCTGTTTGAATTTGAATATAATTTCAGAGGGAATGTGATTTAAAATGTTCAACAAAGGTTGTTGTTAAATGTATCGAAATATATTTTTTTCTTGAAAATAGACCAATAGAGGTTGAGTGTTGTTTCAGCTATTTGGGGGCCCCTCGCCCCCGGTGATTGCGGGGCCTGGACCTCAGGGCCCAGTGGGCCGAACACCGGCTTGTATTTTACAAAGCTTTGAATATTCTTGATCATACCGTACTCTGAAGAGCCGGTTTGAGATATAAGATTTTAGTATTTCGTAGTACTGCCTGGGTAGGTCCCTTTGCAGTTTATACTCTAGCCCCTCATGCCATACATTGTCGAATGCTTGAGCAACATCTAAAAATATAGCCGAACTTACTTGTTTTTCTTCTAATGCTTTTTCAACTGCATCCGTTATTCTATGAACTTGGTCTATCGTGGAAATTTCTAAATCCAAACTGATGATTTTCTTTCATATGATACCAATGTTTTTGCATTTGGAGACACTTATTTTTTATTAAAGTTCCACTAGATTGGCCAAATTGCACACTGTTGGGCAGTATTGCCTGGCAGATAAGTTTTTAATCTGAGTAGACTTGAAAAAGATGGATACTGAAACTGTGAGGAAGAATCGCAATTATAAATATGTTCATAATTTTTTTGGTCCGCTTTTCATTTGGCATAATATGTAGGCTGCAGTTTTCTCGAATTTCGCAAACCCAGAGCTATCTATAAAATGAAATCGATGCGAATATATCCAAAAATAATTTCGTAGCCTTAGTAATTAAAAACACAGTTGCAGAAGTTCTCCAAGTTCGGGAGAAAACTTTGCTAAAAACGCAAAATAAAAAAACACTGACTTTCGAAGCGAAGCGATTATTATTGCTACTAGAAGTCCATCACATCACAGTCTCAAAAGTTTTCTTGTTAAAACTTTCCATGTCTATCTTATCTTGTCATTTCTTCTTCGTTTTTCGTTTCCAATAAATGCCATCATCGTGTCGTTTTGGGGCTGATATGTGCCAGTGCTACGTACTGCTTGGGTTAAAAGTTTTTTGATTAGAATAAAAATTAAAGGTCGATGGTATTTTTTAATTGTCATAGCTAAGGAAGAAGTTTCTGTTCTTATGGGACTGAGAATATAAATACTGGAACAATAGGGTGGGTTGGGGAATTATCAAATATAAGAGCTACTTTAACCCTCCTTTACGTTTCAAAATGTTTCCTTTGGAATTTTTTTGATTTAGTTATATTGCTTAGTTGTAATTTTTCTAGCTATTGTATTCATTAGAAATGTACAAACTGTGCTACAAACTGATATAGAAATTTGATCGGAAAACTCATTATGCACAATTGTATGCACGACTTCAGAACCGATAAAAATTGCCTAAATTCGCAAGTCTGCGTCACCCTTTTTCAGATGTAGGTTTTGTGTAGTAGCTGAATGAAAATTCCATCCATACATCGTTCTCGTCAGGTACTCTAGTCCAAAGAGAATAGTCATTTCGCTAGATTGTTCAATTCCTTAGACAATTTTTTTTTTTTTATAATTAACGCGCACTTCAAGGGGCTATAAATACCCTTATACTGTTATGGAACACAGTGCGAGTATTTAGGAAAATAGGAGGGGATTTAATAGGAGACACCGATGCACGTTGCTTTTGAATTTTTGTGAGTCGTAATGCCGGGGAAAAATAGAGTCTGGCAAAGCATTCCACATTCGGGTGGTGGGACTAAAATAAGAATCTCTATACTTGACTGCACGAAGTTGGGCTCAAGGTAAAACTGATAGGCGTTCCTAGCGAGGCGGGTGTTGCGGCTAAATTGTTTCAGGGGGGGGAATGCAGCTGGCTATATCACTAGAGCACTGTTTGTGAAAAAAGCGACAAAAGAGAGAGAGACAGGTGACTTTTCGACGATGTTCAAGAGAATCAATCGATTCTACGATCACTATCTATTTTAACGCTCTATTTTTAACTCTATCAAGTAGGTGCAAAGATGTTTGAGGAGCACCTGACCAGATATGGGAGTTGTACTCCAGTTTTGGGTGGATGAAGGCCTTATAAACTGTAGCCAGATCAGAAGGGGTGAAGAGCTTCCTGCATCGTCTCAAGAAGCCTAAGCATTTAGCAGCGTTTTTGGCGACTTCAAATATGTGGTCATTCCAACGAAGATTATCGTTTACACACATACCAAGTACTGACAGCTTTTCGGTTTCTTGGATGCAGGTAACATTCATGGATAATGGCAATGGGGGAATGTTAAGCTTCAACGACAAGAGACAGCATTGAGTTCTTGAAGCATTGAATTCTACTCGGTTTTTATGACCCCATGAAACAATGCTGTCAAGGTCAGAATTCAATGAGCTTTTCACGAAGAGCAGGGACGTGGATTTGGAAACGAATATGAAAAGCTGAAGGTCGAGTCGTCAGCAAAGCAGTTAAGCGGATTAGAAGTTTCAGACAAGAGATCATTAATGAAAATGAGGAAGAGAGTCGGAGACAAAACAGAGCCCTGGGGCACACCAGCATTTATTAAAAGGGTATCAGACATGAAGCCATCCAACACAACTTGTATTGAACGGTCGGAAAGGTAATTTCTAATCCAACGAAGAAGAGACTCATCGGTACCAAAAGCACGCATTTTCGATAAAAGAGCCTGATGCCAAACTCTATCAAATGCCTTAGAAATATCAAGCGCAATAATCTTACTTTCTCCAAAACAATGTAAAGATTGGTTCCACTTTTCGGTGAGATAAGCCATCAAATCACCAGTGGACCGTTTGCTACGAAAGCCGTACTGATGGTCATTAAGAAGCTTTCGTTCTTCAAGATATTTCATAAGTTGACGGTTTATCAACGTTTCCATGACCTTGGAAAGAAGGGACATAAGTCCAATTGGACGGTAATTGGAAGCGGAGGAAGATTCGCCTTTTTTAGGGACCGGCTGGACAAATGCAGTTTTCCATCTGCTCGTGAAAAGCGAAGCAGAATAGGAAAGATGGAAAAGTTTGTTAGTGTTTGTTAGTGTAGAAGAACACCTCTTCAGAATAACGGCGGGGATACCATCTGGACCAGCGAATTTATGTATGTTGAGATCTTTGAGGACTCTCGCAACCGAGCGAGTTCGAAAAAATTTCTACTTCATCACCGAATTTGCAGACTCGAGCTCAGGTGGGGCCAATATGCTATGAGGAAGTGTCGAGTTGGCAGCAAATTGAGCTGTTAACAAATTGGCTTTGTCGATGGAGCTATTATATGGAGCGTCATTGAAGACGAGCGTTGGGACCGATGACGTGGTCGAGTTCTTAACGTTCTTAACAAAAGACCAAAAGTTTTTGTTTCCTTTTGGACACAAATAGTATTTTTTGCCTTACGTTTAATTCATGTAAAAACTTAGCCTTTTGTATTTGAGCATTACAGATATTTATGACTTCGAAAAGGATTAAAGTCGCCATAGTTCGCCAAGCCTTCAACAAATTCTGAGGGAGAATTTCTGAATTTTCGTTTGCCCCTTACGCAAGTACATATCAGGTTAGGTTAGGTTAGGTGGAAGTGGCTGTCAGCCAATGAGTACATTGCCTGACACACTTAGGCCGCAAGGGCCCATTGTGATACCACAGAGATCAGCAAGTTAATCACCTACTGATCTCAGAAACCCGATGTAAGATTAACGAGTTGATCACTTATTAATCTTCCATTACGGGACTAGCCGGTTAATCACCTGCTAGTCGAACCACGTGGAACTTTTAATATATTTCGAAAGACTTTTAGGGTCTATGTAAGCTAAGTCGCTAGTATCATCGAAGAAGAATTCACCGAGATGAGTTTTCCTCCTATGAAGTAGTGCAGGGCATGAGCAAAGAAGGTGTTGAACGGTTTCTTCCTCCTCCTCGTCCATGCAGCTTCTGCAGAAATCATTGGAAAACACACCAAGTCTTTTGGCTTGTCTCCCTATTAGACTATATTAGTGTCCCGTAAGAACACCTATGGTAGAACCTAGATACAGGCGGTTCAGGGTTAACAAACTCTTCGAGCGTTTTGAGTCTACACACGGCCAAACTTTTTTGGTTGCAAGGCAGTTGTTACTCTCAGTCCATCTAGTGTTTGTTATCCTTGAAGCGTCTTGTCTAAGTAGGAGTTTACATGTAGCGATAGGTACACCTATGTTGTTCCATTCTGAGCTTAAGGAAGTGGTCGTGCCCTTTTTGGCTAGTTCGTCTGCCATACAGTTGCCTGGTATGTCCCTGTGCCCTGGCACCCATGAAAGGTGAATATTAAACTGATTTGACATCTCCCTCAGAGACATCTGACAATTTTGGACCGTGATGGATTATGTAGAGACAGAGGCAAGAGATTTAAGGGCAGCTTGGCTGTCTGAGAAGATTCGAATATCCGTGGAGGATATGACGTTTTCTTTGAGTCAAGATAGCACCTCCTTAATCGCCAGAATTTCCGCTTGGAACACACTACAATGATCGGGTTAGGCGGAAGAAAAGACTGAGGTTCAGTTTTTCTGAGTAGATTCCACTTCCCACACCTTCGCTGATTTCTGAACCATCGGTGTACCAAAGTGTATTGCTTTATTTTCCAAAAGAGTGCCATTTTCCCAACCTTCTCTTGAAGGTATGGTTACTTGGAAATTATTGTCAAACACCAACTTGGGGGTGGTGTAGTCGGATCGATTCGGTAAGAATCTAAAGTTATTTAGAATGGTAGTGTGGCCGATTTGATTATTGGTCCACTGTGATGTAGTTCTGAGTCGAGTAGCTGAGCTAGCTGCGACTTGTTTGCTGAAGATATCTAGGGGTGTGAGATCTAGTAGTACATTGAGGGCGTCCGATGAGGTTGTCTTCAGTGCGCCACTAATACACAGACTAGCCGTTCTTTGAACTTTGGCCAGCTTGTTGTAGTTGATCATCTTGTCTAGTGCTGTCCACCAGACTATCACCCCGTATGTGAGTATAATTACCGAGGTAAACAGCCAATGGGTGATTTTGGGGGAGAAACCCCATTTCCCGCCAATGGCTTTTTTACAGGAGAAGAGTGCCACGTTGGCTTTATATACTCTCCTCAATATTGGTTTTCCAGGTCAGTTTTTTGTCAAAAATGAGACCTAGATATTTAGCCTGATTTGACAGTGTGAGAGTTACCCCTTTAATAGTTGGGGGTCTGAAGTCCGGAATTTTGTATTTCCTCGTAAAGAGAACTAATTCCGTTTTGTGTGGATTGATGTTCAGACCACAATCTACAGCCCAATTGTTAAGCTTGTTAAGTGCTGTTTATAGCAGCTCAGCTAGGGTTTGTGGGTGCTTGCCTGAAACGGCAATTGCTACATAATCGGCATAAGCTATGGTTTTGAAACCTTCGTCCTCTAGGTCGATTAACAATTTGTTAACGACCATGGAACCTGCAGGTTCCACAGTAGAGGAGATAGAACTCCTCCCTGCGGGGTTCCTCTATTTTCCATTCTGCTTGTTTTGTAGTTCCCCATTTCGGAACTAATGATTCTGCTGCTGAGCATTGTTGTTATCATGTTCTTGATGTGTTCCTCTATGAGCAGTCCATCAAGAGCATAAGTGATTGCTGTATAGTTAACATTGTTAAATGCACCCTCTATGTCTAGGAATGCGACGAGAGAGTATTCTTTGTAGTGCAGGGATTTTTCAATGGTGCAAACCAGAGAGTGAAGAGCAGTTTCCACTGATTTACCTTTTGTATAGGCATGTTGCGCCGTTGAGATCAGACTAGGTTTAATTTCTTGTCTTAAGTGTATGTCAATCATTCTTTCCAGTGTTTTAAGGAGGAAGGATGATAGACTAATAGGTCTTAAATCTTTCGGATTTACATGGGAGCATTTGCCGGCTTTAGGTATGAAGACGACCCTAGCTTCTCTCCAGGCCTTGGGAATATAGGCGTAGCTGATGCATCCTTTCATGATCATCTCTAAGTTATAGATGATGATGTCTGAAACCTGCTGCAGCTCCGCAGGGATGATTCCGTCAGGCCCTGGTAATTTATAAGGGTCAAAGCTGTTTATTGCATTAAGTACATACCAAGTTAATTGAAATTTTCAATCTACACCGAAAGCTCTGACCAAAGTACATGACTTGGCTGTGGATATGATGTGGTTATGTCGTTGATATCATCATATTTCAACTTTGGACGCAACCTCACTTTCGCAAAGAATTGTCGGTCCGCCGATAGTAGTTTCATTGCCATAAAAGGCGCTTTTTCGATTAAACGTTAGGAATTGGCAGAAAATTGTTGCTCCTGGTTGTGAGAAATGTTCTAGGCACAAATGTTCTGTTGCTGTGCCACCCTATTTATTTATTTTATTCACTATTCATAATTTCCTTACTTCGGTGGATTAGGCATTTGGGTTGCTAAATAAGAGAACTATCTTTAGCTCAGCCTGGAAAAACAATGGAAATGTGCCCAAAAATTTTGTAGCGAAGCTGACTCTTGGTGACCATAATGAGCCTGTAAATGTCAATAACAAATTGCAATATCGTCCAGTTCACTCATCTATTTTTGGATTTTATGAAAATATGGCATTGGTGAATTATGTTTCAAAACCAAACAAGCAAGAGGTTATGCTATCATACAACATACTTGTGAGAAAGCAACTTCCGGCCATCAAAATAACCCTAACATGATACTTGACTATAACCGCACCATAAGTGGAGACGATGTATTTGACCAAACGGTATCGATTTATTCTTATGGTTGTGTTCTACAACTTACTGGACACAGCAGCCCAAACAACTGTGATCTTTTTCTATTACTTCAATCCACCTAGAAGAAAAAAGCTTATCGAACTTTTGGAGGAACTGATGGATATGGATCAGAACTAAATAACCGTTCGTAACACGCAACCACGGTGTGGGTCGTGTTAGATCGTTGCCAGAGTTTGCGCGAACTTGAAGATGTTATTAGTTTAGTCATTGGAAAGCAAAGTTAAATTAATTTTATTTTTCAAACAAATTTTATTTTTTTTTTTTAAAGAGGAGGTTTATTTGCTAATCTGGAGAACTCAGACCTAATATCCAGTCCATTGTACTACCAGAGTAGTAGCCTTCCCTTTTTTTGTGTTGCAGTAGTTGGAAATAAGTTGTTTGTAATTTCACATATATAACCTCAAGGGCGGCGTCCATATGAAACTAGGAGGCTGAACGAAAAGTAGATGTCCAGAGCGGGATTCGAATTCACGCGCCTGGCCTATCTACTAAACACTCTACCACTGCACCACGGCCGCCCTTTTAAAACACATTACTTGCAGTTAGAAAATTAGTCGCACGAGTAACCTACACATACACATAATGTACCTTCCCACGAAAATGATGAGTCCGGCCAAATCAAATCCGAAAATAAGGTCACACGACTTTCTTGTTAGGTAATTAGATATTAAGAATGCAAGTAAATTAATTCCAGCATATCCGCTGCTCTGCTGTGCAAGCGATTAGTGTTTAAGCAAATAATTTTTATAGTTACTTTGGAAATGAACAAAGAGGGAGTAGATTTTTGAAATTTGAGGTGAACGGTCGTTTCTGTTTTGATTAATACACCTGACTTTAAAAGTGTAACTCGAGCGGATCTTAAGCGTCACCACCTCTACTTCAATAGCCTGTCATATAGTATCGATAAACCATTAAAGACTCAAATCAAATATGTCGGAGTGTCTCATTACGGGGTTTCTGCTTCGACTGCTGAAGTCCATCGTTGAATCTGTAAGTCAAATCCATCTGCTGAGGAACTCTCAACAAGCCCTGGTTGACCAGTCAGTCATTACTGACAGATAATTATAGTATTGATCTATTTCTTCTTCGGCTCTTTGCCAACACTCGCACTTACTAGTTTAGCAGGTCATCTTCGGAGCAGGGGCGTAGCTACCGCCGTATTTGCCGTATCAATTATACGGGGCCCCCGGGCCACGGGGGCCCCCAAAGTGTGTAATACAGCATGAAAATAATGACTTAGAGAAATCTAGTATTTTATTAAGTAAAATTTAAAATGGACTGTGCCAATTAAGAAATCATAATTCATTTAACAGTTTGCTAAATGAATCCAAAGATTTAGCAAAAGATTGGGGGATAACAACTGTTTTTAAAAACAGTAGGCGAAAGATAACGAAGCGTTTATTTGATGAGTTATCACAAGATGAGAGAATTTCCGACCCGGAATCCTATTTCAAAGTTAATGTATACTATTGCTGTTTAGATATATTAATTTCTCAAACTAAAGAAAGATTTCTGAGCCTTTGCAACCTGAGTAGTATATTCGAAATATTGCAACCGGAGAAACTCCTATCTTCTTCAAGCGAAGAGATATTAAACGCTTCCGGAAAACTGTCTGCTAAATACAGTAAAGACATCTCACTTAATCTTTGTGACCAATTAAAGGCTCTAAAAACATGCTTAAATTCTGAAACTAAAAAAATTTATTCCATTAAAGAACTCATTGAATTATTGTTAGTAAAATTCAATAGTCTTGCTTTTTATTCTTGACCCTTCCAGTTACAACCGCAACGACAGAAAGAAGTTTTTCAAAATTAAAACTAATAAAAAATTACTTAAGAACTTCGATGGGACAAGAACGGCTGTCAGACATCTCACTATTGTCCATAGAGGCAGAACTTTAGAGAAACTAAAATCATCATCAGCCATAAATGATTTAATAAATCAGTTTGCCGAAAAAAGGGCAAGGAGAGTGAATATTTAAAATTCGATTTTTATTTGTAAAATGGGTAAATTATGTGATAAATGAATATTTCTTCTCACAATATTTTTTTTCTTTTGTGAAAAATCTTTACCTCCATATATAGTACAGTCATTTGGTAGTTTTGCCTGGAAAGTTTTCCGGGAGTTTTGAAAATTGGCAATTTTATAGATTTTGATGTGCTCTTTCCGAATTTCAACTTTGCCACCTCGTACTTTTGCCGCTCGCGCCGCCATATTAGAAAAATGGCGCCCAAAATTGGATTTTAGGGAATATCTCCCTCCCGACTCATTTTACGATAAAAACATTTATATACAAAATAAAACTAGAAAAAATTTCCTACAATTTATGTGGTTATATTTTTTTTCATAAAGTCAATAGTTTTGGCGCACGAGCGCCACAAAGTGTACTCAACACGCGTTTTGGCCAAAAAACTCATTTCCACAGAGTAAGCGGCGCGTTTTTTTACTGTGTTATCCCCAATAGGCCTAATCCACATGCAATGTAATTTCCTAAAATCTAGCGCATTCTCTTTCGCTTCGCTGTACATGATGGACAATGTGTTGCGAATTCATTGTCTGTAGTACCAATCGAAACGTCACAGTCCGGAATTTCATCCATATCATCCGCGATGGGATTATAAGTTTCTTGTTTCACCATGAAGTTGTCAGCTTCAAATTTTGTCTTCAACATTTCAATAAGACGGTTCTTGTTTGTGTCATTGCCTAGTAATTTATTTTGTGACAGAGTTAGGATCATTGTCTCGTCAAAAAGTATGTCTACTGACGCAGTTTTTCGTGATCGTCGGGATCTCTCCGCATATTTAGTACCACGATTCGTTAAATCTTCCGGATATCCGTCAAATACGATAATGGCATTAGATGTATAGTGCGATCGAACGTAAGTAACGTATTGGTTGCAAATGGATGAAAATGATGCACCGCGATTCCAAACTACTCGGTGTAATAAGTATCCTCCGTCGATGATATACATCGTATTTTCAAAATTCATATCATCAGAACGTTGCTGAAATGCCTTATACATAGACGATTTGATACACTTGCGCATGACTTCCTCATTGAAAAGGGATAATGGAAATGGAGCAAGTTCGTACGTAAGGAAATTTTCAAGTCCCTTTTGAGATTCTTTTGCAATTCACATCTTTGGAAAATTAATAAAGGATTAATTGGGACAATGTTACCTTCGATCTGGATGCCTGCATTCATAACACCAAGTGATTTTATACGGTCATTTCGTTTGAATTTTACGGTATAGAAATCGCTGCCAATGATTCTAACAATGCCAGCACTACCAATTTCTTGAGACATGTGACAATTTATCTTTTCATCTCCGATTACTCCTGTGCTTATTGACATAATTTCCTTTAATTCTGGAAAAGGTGGATGGTTGCACAACCAATCCATCAGTTTTTTTAGGTCACTATTTTCACGATTAACTCGCGAGCTTCTTATCTCGACATGCTGCTCGGAACTAGAAAATACAATATTGCAAAACTTTTCAACTTCATCGCAAACATTGTGCAGGAATACTATTCCTAAAGTCCACTTAGTAAGCACGCTTTCCTGAACTCCTCGACCATGAGTAAAACCGCCAAGACATTTCATCGTCCTCATTAACGATTGCTCAATTGTCATATCTGACCACGTACCACACCAAAATTTGTCGAAACGTCTAATTGTGAAATATCCATTAGTTGTGAAATTTTGTTATTCTTCAGGTGCCATTTTTTCCTACAAATTAAGCATATCTTGCAAATATAAATGGCAAGATTTCGCATAAAGGAAGTGGCCACTGGCATGAAAATAAGGCGTCATTTTCTGTATAGTGTCAAGATGTTAATTCCAGTTACCCATTCTTTCTGCCTCAATGAATTGTTTTACGAGTGTAACCATACGGAAATATTGCACCCATAGCTTCGCTGTAGCACTGATGACTCAGTGTAGTGTACTGATGACTCAGACTTAATATTTCTATTGAGCTCTACCGGCAGATGCTTCGTAGTTTTTAGATTTAAATTAGTTTCTTAATTTACAAATAGAAACAGTTAAAATAAATGCCACGGGTTGGATATATAATGAGTAATGACCAAAACGCGTGTTGGAGTACACTTTGTGGCGCTCGCGCGCCAAAACTATTGACTTTATGAAAAAAAATATTAAAACATAAATTGTAGGAAATTTTCTCTAGTTTTATTTTGTATATAAATGTTTTTATCGTAAAATGAGTCGGGAGGGAGATATTCCCTAAAATCCAATTTTGGGCGCCATTTTTCCAAAATAGCGGCGCGAGCGGCAAAAGTACGAGGTGGCAAACTTGAAATTCGGAAAGAACACATCAAAATCTATAAAATTGCCAATTTTCAAAACTCCCGGAAAACTTTCCAGGTAACCGCTATTTTTCCTACCAAATGACTGTACTAATAAGGGCCTCCAAAAAAATTTTTATACTGGGCCCCGACAATGCACGCTACGCCACTGCTTCGGAGGTACAGTAAGTGCAATTGACGTGTACTAAAATAAATAAAATAAATAAATTGAGTGGCGCAACAGAGCGAGGAGCCCCAGGCCCTTGCGCATTTCTCACTACCACGGCTAATCGAAAAAGCGTTTTTCATGGCAACGAATTTAGTAACGGAGGACTTGTCAATTCCTCTCGAAAGGCGATACCCGTGGAAAAAAATGTTTACCTCTGATTTGATTCGAACCACTAATCTCTGGGTTAACTTGCATACATGCAAACCACCACCCCACAAGTACCATTGCACGTGTACTATAAGTTAAAAAATCTGGGCGCTCCCTAGTTGACATCACTCAGAGCCATCCCGAATAGTACACGCCCAACCATTTATGCTATTGCCAGGATTGACGAAGATCTACTGCATAATGTTCAGTGGTCAAAATAAAAACCTCTTGAAGATCAACTCTAAAAAATGTCAAGCCCCGTTCACACTGTACAACTAGTTGGACTGACTTTGGCTTGATCGACCAATGCTTGATAGTGTGAACCCTCAGACGACCGCTTGCCCAACTTGTTGGATGGTTTTCAAATATTTTTGAAAATTTAGAACTTGGACGAAGTGGAAGAGTATGTGGCATAAAGTTGGACGACAAGTTTGATAAGTGTGAACGCAAACTACATCCGACCATCCACCTTCCATCAAACGAAGTCTGTCCAACTAATTGTACAGTGTGAACTCGGCTATTGTAGTTAGTAGTAGGGCACTGATCTAAGTGGTTGTGAGCTAAATTACGTTGAAACGGTTGAGAATCTATGGCAGTCGTATCTAATCAAACATTGTCTTAGGAACATCATATCTCCTGCGAGTTGCGAAAAATTTATTCAGCTTTGCGATTTCTACTCACCAATGGTATTGCCTGCTCATAAATATTAACCTCTCTATTATTGTATTGTTTAGAACTTTCGATAGTCTGCTATATTTGAAAAAAAAAATTTTTTAATACTGACAAATCGTATTTATATCTACTAAAAGTATAACTGAACCTAATATGAACTAGTTTCACTAGTTAGTTTGCCTCACATTTTTTTTTTTGTCCGCTTAACGTGAAATGCCCCTAAAGCTAATACTCTTGTTTTTTCTATCTATTTTTCGGTAGCCTTATTTTTTTCTGTCCTGTCGATGTTGCTTTCAAAAACATTACTCGAATTGTGTATAAACTAAATCGGTTTGTTCATTATTCCAGGTATGCGAATGGTATCTGAGCATCTGAGGTAATATCCTTTTCATTCCAAACTTATCCATATATAAACTATATCCACTGATAAACTCAATTTTCCAATTTTGATTGCACCTGATTACAACTTGAAACTCAAACTTGTGTGCACACAGTGGGTCTCTGCAATTCGCGGCCTGCTAAGCTAAGAAGAAGGAGCAACTTCAGATCCTTTGAAAGTCCATTATAGATGCATGTAACATTTCTATAATCTCTTAATTTGTTCTTTTTTCTATTAAAACTATTGTTAAATTTTGAAATTTTTGATATTTTTAACATATCATCTTTTCATGTAAATTCAATATTGCGACAACAATGTGCAAGGTAGCTATGGCAAAATAGAAAAAAATGTTTTAATATTCTTTTATTACGAATCTAAATTAATACAAATTTTTAAATTAATGTGAATTTTCTAGAGAAGCATTATTTATCAACAAATATCGTTGGGAGATGACAGACACTTCTAGAAAGTTGCCATATGTGAATATCAGTCTTTATGGCCATTCTCCATACTTGATTGATTGATTTGATTGATATAATTTATTTCTTAAAATATAAATAATGCAAAAATTTATAAACGTTTGCGTAGGCAAATTTAAAAAATATAAGTGATAATGATATTTTTATTATAAAGAATAGAGATATTGTCACTATTAGGTAAATAATTTCCATAATAATTTTGAATGGGTGGGGTGACCCATAAATAAAAGAATAAAAAATGGAATTTGTTGATCAATCATTAATTTAAGAAAATGAGAATTACAGAAACTATTTTAAAGCTTATAATTTCATCAAAATAATTAGAAATAATTAAAAACTAGTTATTCATCATTAGTTCCATGCTTGCTCTAAATCAAATTCAAAAAGCCATTTTTTTACATTTATTCCAGATAATGGCTGAGATGTAAGAGCTCTGATAGAATTAGGAAGCTTATTAAATATTCGGCATGAAACTGTCATAAAATTTTTGAAATGCTGTCGTGCGAAAGGATGGAACATTAACCAGATTTAAGAAATTTCCACGTACATTATAGTTGGAAATAATTCTGAAATTAAGATTTCCTGATCTTTTAAAAAATTCATTAAGATATAGCAGTACAAATGTCGAACTGGAAGAATTTTCAATTCATTGAAAAGTGAAAAACTAGGGTAAAGGCGAGGTTTACGGCAAATTTTCTTCAGAACCAACTTTTGCATAACCAAAAGAGGTTGAATTTTTTTTTGAAATAAGTTCCCCCCAACATAAAATTCCATTCTGTAATTTAGAATGAAAAATGCCATAATAAGTTGATAGGAGCAAACTTTTCTGAGATAATAAATACATCGGAAAGTGCCTCGAAAGTACTGCCTCAAATTTTCTGTACCTATGTTTGAAGAAACTCATTTTGGAGTCAATAATAAGACCCAAATATAAGAACTAGAAAAGGTGCAAAAAGAGCAGTTAGAGACACAAAAACATTTCAAGAGCTTAAATTTTTAGCAGCCTGTAGCATGGAAAAAAAGATCAGTATCAACATTAATATTTTGTAAAAAGTTAAAAAACATAACCTTGGTTTTAGGACTGATAACTAATTTCTGCTCAGCAAACCAAATTCTTAACAAGCTTAAATCCCAATTCATGTCAGCTATAAGGGGCCGTCCATAAAATACGTTCGCATACAGGGGGGAGGGAGGGGTCTCGCTGAGTGTGACAAGATGTGACAAGGGGGGAGGGGGGGGGTTTACGGCAACGTAACGTTCGCCCTTCATCAAAAATTTTACTGCAGTATTTCTTTCGACTAGTTTTTTTTAAATCGTTGTCATGATAAAAATCATTCATTTCGTATTAGTAAATATACAGACATTTAAATGCATATATTTTTAATACAATAAATTGTAACTCAATATATTTACTAATGTTTATTTTTTTAAACATGAGCGCTAGCTCTTCGGTGCGTCTCTAGCGTTTTTGACTTGGCTCTAGCGGCATTGGAATCCGTAAAATATATTTGTTAATTTATTATAAAAAAAAGTTTTAAACTTACAACTGCACTATCAATTAAAATTTATCATGCGCAAAGGGGGGGGGGGTCTAAGCTTTTGTGACGTAATATTCATAGGGGGGTCACAGAAAGTGTGACACAGCGTGACACTGGGGGAGGGGGGGTTCAAAAAAACCTAATTTTAGTGTGACGTATTTTATGGACGGCCCCTAAGATTAAGGTAGCTATTCGCACTAAAACTGAAACCAACCTCATCAGTAAAAGCAGTCAATTTACCTTTGAAAGGAAGTCTGAATAGTGAATTGATATAAATTAGAAAGAGGATTGGCCCTAAAACTGAGTCCTGTGGAATTCCTATTTTCATTAATACCATGTCGCTCATAACATCATCAATTTTCACTCGTTGTCTTCTAATTTTTAAATATGATTCGAACCATTTAAATATAAAATCTTGGAAACCAGCTATTTCCATTTTACTGATGAGTATAGTTTGATCCACCATATCAAAGGCTTTTGAAATATCGACAAATAACGCAGCAGTATACATCTTACTATCGGGGCTAGTGAATATTTGAGAGCAGAAGCGCAACAAGGCATCCTCAGTTGACTTTTCACTTTGAAACCCGAACTGAAAATTGCTAAAGAATTTTGTTTTATCTAAGAAACTCATCATTCTATTCTTAACAGCTTTTTCAAATACCTTAATTATGGATGGTAACAAAGAGATCGGCCTATTTAAAAAGGGGTAAGACATTAGCACATTTGAGGGCTTCCGGAAAAACACCACCAAAAATACATTTATTAAAAATGTTTGCCAAGATATCAAACAGAAAACAAGCTACATTTTTCAAACAAAGATTAGATATACAGTCGTTACCAGAAGAATTTGAGTTTTTCAAAGTACCAATTATTTTTAGAATGTCAAACCCAGTAACAGGCTCAAATACAAAACTCTGCATTTGGGATGGTTCATTTAAATTACAAACAGGATAACGAAGTATATTAGTGAAATAGCCAGATGACATGTTTTGTAAATTATGTGTAATCGTTGAAAAATAGTCATTGAAAGCATTTGCAATCCCATTTTTATCTGAAACAACACAATCACCATTTTTAATAGCAGAAGGTATTTTTCTTTCTGTTTTCTTGTTGAGAATACTATTAACAATTTGCAATTCATCTTTAACTTTTCCGCAAGCAATAAAGCATGCACAGCCACGACATCGCTGAAAAGTTATTAATCGACATCAATAAGAAACTAAACTAATTCTGTACAGTAGCTAAGATCGAAAATGTTGTTCTAAGCAATCATGCGTTTGAGTAGCATACAAATATCGTGAATGTTGGTGTCTTCCTTAATTAATGATAGATCATAAGCGCCTCTTACTCAATATAAAAACACATAATAATTTCAACAGCTGCTCTCAACGCAGATCCCACGAATAAAGTAATTTTAATCCAATTTCAAAGTTTTTCTTTGAATTTTTTGGTCTGCAGATAGTTTAAAGTTTGTTAGTAATCTATTTAAATTAAGAAGAAAAAAAAAAACAACAACTAATAGAAAAGCCTTCGCCAAACTGTCATATACAGAAAGAACTAATTTAAATGCTCGTCCGAACACCACCACAGAAAACTTAGCTCTCAATCGATTTGCCTTTAACTTCATTTACATAAAAAACCAAAGTAATGGAAACGAGCTCCGAGTTTCTTAACCATCAGTGCACACTATAGCAGACATACCAAACTGTACTACAAAATACAAGGCCAATTGAAGAAGAAAAAACATAAAAAACTGTAACGATAACCATTTATAGTAGCTAGGTACAACCATCATCGAAGTTTATATAATTGGTTGGTAATTTGAATTGAAAATTTTACTAATTAGACTAATTTGAGAAAGTTGGGAGTGTTTCGAACTATAAGTGCTCTTATTTTGTTCTTTAAAAAGGTGCATTGAATTTTGTTCAATGAATTGCGGGAAACATTTGTAGGAAGTATGCTCTTCATAGTTTTGAGTAAGGAATTCTATTTTTCTCTCGTGTTCCAATTAGGACGAGGAAAAGTTTTCGAACTTGGAGTGAGAATGTTCAAAAGATTTTCGGTTTCAATTTAATACAGAAAAATAGTAAATTGTGTTTTCGTTGGTTTCAATTAAAATAAAAACAAACAAACAAAAGAAATACTCAAATTGGAAATGAAAAGATTCGAAGGTTCTCACTTATATAAGGAGCTTAGTGAAATTCTAGAAGATTGTTCAAATTGAGGGAATTGTTTAGATTTTTTTTTACAATCAAGGGAGGGGAATCTTTTTTGTTTTTAGTTTTTAGTGTTGACAATCATTGTACATATCTTATGGAGCAACGACAGGTATAGACAGGTATAGCATGTAGTAGGCAGTTTGATATCGACTGGATTGTGGTTCTCTGACATATACAATTTTAGTTCGATGTCCCTTCAAGTGCCACCTGCCAGGTTTCAGTTTACCTGATCACGTGACGTCTGAATATTTTATTTAAATACATTTATGTAGGTACATCGGATCACTCAAAAATTTCTTTGAAATGTGCGGGTAAGCATAAAAGTTAATATTTTCTTCGTCATTTGTAGAAATAAGATCCTCCTCCATAGTTAAAAGGTTACACTGGCGCTGGTCGGGGTGTCTTGGCTGGCCTATGATGCTCCTCATTAGGGGGTTTGTGTGGTCGATCATGTTTTGCAGACATCTACGGCTGGATTGGATAATGTAATTGTCAAGCTTCATTATTTTAGCTTCTTCGTAGAAACTATTGTGGCTAACGTGCTTCCTTCGTAGTGTCGTCCTGTGCAGATCCGCAAGATCTTCCGCTCGAGAAGTTTCAGCTTGTTCATAAGTTTTTTTTTTTTTGTGTACCAAGTAGGGAAACAGTGTGTGATCACAGGCATCACAGGCAAAATGAGCTGCTAATGGAGAAGCACTTTCGTCTTCTGGAATAACCCGTTGTTCTTTCGCATTAGTGGATGGACTAAGGATAGTAGTACTCTTCTTGATCTGTTTTATGTGAGTCATCCATACAAAGTCCTACACTTTAATCAACTTTCTGTTCCTTGTTTTTCCCGTCATGACATGATTCACTTAACATACCAATGTGATGTTGTTAATATTTAACCCAAAATTACGTTCCGTGATTTCAAGAACATAAATGTAGATCAACTTAAAGAAGATATTTCTGCAATAGAATGGTATAGGATCTATGGAATGCCATATGTTGATAACCAAGTAGGATTCCTTCAAGACAATATTACCAATCTCTTTAATACTCATGTTCCTCTGATAACCAAAAGGCCAATAACAAAAACTTACTCATGTCCTTGGTTTGCAACAGGTATTAAAAATCTAATATCCCAACGCGACAAGGCATACAATAGATGGAAAAGATTTCGCTTACACACACTTTACAGTGCGTACCGTACTCTGAGAAATAGGGTAACTTGTGGAATACGTGAGGCTAAAAGCCTTTTTTTTCCACGCCTTGATCCTGCACAGGCTAAGCATAAATTATGGAAAAATTTAAATGACATTGGGTTAGGAAAGAAAATTAAAAGAAATATTGAAAATATTGACAGTATAGAGTTGAATAGGTCCTTCGTATCTGCCCCATATCTTAATAGCGATGAAACTTTGAGTGGCATAAGTAATCTTTACAATGCAGACCAGGTCAGGAACGAAAGTTTTAGCTTTTCAGCAGTCGATGATGCGGATGTTTTACAAAGTATTTTATCTATTAAATATAATTCAACCGGGTTTGATGAAATAAGTCCAGTTTTCGATAAAATTATTCTACCCATTATCTTAAAATATATAACACATATTTTCAATTCTATATTTATAACGGGAGTTTTTCCTTCTCCTTGGAAACGAGCTAAAATAATAATACCAGTACCTAAAAACATAAATGAGGTCAGGCCAATTGCCATCCTACCGTATTTATCTAAAGTCCTGGAAAGAATAATGAGTTCTCAGATACAAAGATTTCTCCAAAATAATAAACAATTATGCGACAATCAATCTGGCTTTCGTCTAAAACACAGTTGCACAACTGCTTTAATAAATGTGATTGAAGATATAAGGAACGCAGCTGACAATGATCAAGTAACTTTTCTTATCTTACTTGACTTCTCTAAGGCGTTTGATATGGTAAACCACAATATTCTTTGCAGGAAACTTCAAAACCAATTCAATTTCTCTTCGTCATCCACTAATCTAATATCTTCTTACTTAAGTTTTAGATCGCAGGCAGTTGTTTCAAATAATTCCGTGTCAGATTTTCTTCCAATTTGCTCAGGCGGTCCCCAAGGTTCGATTCTTGGCCCAATATTTTTCACTATGTACATCAATGACTTGCCTTAGTTGTTATTAAGCTCTTCAATTGATATGTACGCAGATGATGTGCAGATGCTTCCGCAGTTTTCCTTTGGGTCTTGTAGAAAATGCTGCCTGTGAAGCAAATGAAGATCTCGACAAGATTTTGCAATGCTCACGATCGAACGGTCTCCTTTTAAACCCATCTAATTCAAAATGCTTGGTTATTTGCAGAAAACTGTTAGATACATCAAATTTTCCAAATATTTGTCTAAATAACAGTCCTATCAATTTTGTTGATTCCGCCAGAAATCTAGGAATAACGTTCAATAAAACTCTTTCATGGAATAACCATATCAGGATAACATTGGGCAAGGTTTATGCAGGTCTTCGTACACTGTGGGCAACACAGAAGGTTACACCTTTAAGAACTAGATTACTTTTAAGCTAAAACACTAACTATACCCATAATAATGTTTGGGTGTGAGCTATTTAACAACTGTAACTTTGAACACAAGCGGAAACTCAATGTGGCCTATAATAGCATTGCACGCTATGTTTATGGACTAAAAAGATATGATCACATCTCAGCTTTTTCAAGATCAATATTTGGTATCACCCTTGATGATCTATTTAAATTTAAAACTTTATCCCTACTTCACAACGTAATCCAAACCCATCAACCAGGGTACCTATATAAAAGGATCCGTTTCACACAAAAAGCAAAATTAGCTTTACTTACCACAGCAGCTGCATTTGTTTGAACTTCACATTGTTTTTGGCTGTTAATTGTGATCCATCGAGTTAGGTGATCTAGGTGCTTCTACACTTATTGGCTGAACGTCCTCTTGCATTACCTGTTTCAGACATGACTAAGTTCACTTTGAAGCCCTAGTGTTAGTAGTACTCACAAAGCTGTCGTACGTAGACTTGGCATATGTGAGGGAGTTTTTTTTTTTTTTTTTTTTTTTTATATAATTAACGCGCACATCAAGGGGTTATGACTACCCTTATAATGTTATTAAACACAGTGCGAGCATTTAGGAAAATAGGAGAGGATTTGAAAGGAGACACCGATGCACGTTGCTTTTGAATCTTTGTAAATCGTAATGCAGGGGAAACACAGAGCCAGGTAAAGCATTCCACATTCGGGTGGTGCGACTAAAATAAGAATCTCTATACTTGACTGTACGCCCGAAGTTGGGCTCAAGGCAGAACTGATGAGCATTCCTAGCGAGGCGGGTGTTGCGGCTAAATTGTTTCAAGGGAGGAATGCAGCTGGCTATTTCACTAGAGCACTGTTTGTGGAAAAAGCGATAAAAGAGAGAGAGACAGGTGACGTTTCGACGATGTCCAAGAGAATCAATCGATTCTACGATTGAACTATCACCTATCAATCTTAACGCTCTATTTTGTACCCTATCAAGTAGGCGCAAAGATGTTTGAGAAGCACCTGACCAGATATGAGAGTTATACTCCAGTTTTGGGCGGATGAAGGCCAATTGAATTGTAGCCAGATCAGAAGGGGTGAAGAACTTCCTGCATCGTCTCAAGAAACCTAAGCATTTAGCAGCGTTTTTGGCGACTTCAAATATGTGGTCGTTCCAACGAAGATCATCGTTTACACACATACCAAGTACTGACAGCTTTTCGGTTTCTTCGATGCAGGTACCATTCATGGATAATGGCAATGGGGGAATGTTAAGCTTCAACGACAAGAGACAGCATTGAGTTTTCGAAGCATTGAATTCTACTCGGTTCATAAGACCCCATGCAACAATGCTGTCAAGGTCAGAATTCAATGAGCTTATCATACGCAACCGTTCCAGTTCCACATCCGAAGAGCAGGGACGTGAATTTGGAAACGAATATGAAAAGCTGAGGGTCGAGTCGTCAGCAAAACAGTTAAGCGGATTAGAAGTTTCAGACAAGAGATCATTAATAAAAATGAGGAAGAGAGTCGGAGACAAAACGGAGCCCTGGGGCACACCAGCATTTATTAAGTGGGTATCAGACTTGAAGCCATCCAACACAACTTGTATTGAACGGTCGGAAAGGTAATTTCTAATCCAACGAAGAAGAGACTCATCGATACCAAAAGCACGCATTTTCGATAAAAGAGCCTGATGCCAAACTCTATCAAATGCTTTAGAAATATCAAGCGCAATAATCTTACTTTCTCCAAAACAATGTAAAGATTGGTTCCACTTTTCGGTGAGATAAGCCATCAAATCACCAGTGGACCGCTTGCTACGAAAGCCGTACTGACGGTCATTAAGAAGCTTTCGTTCTTCAAGATATTTCATAAGTTGACGGTTTATCAACGTTTCCATGACCTTGGAAAGAAGGGACGTAAGTGCAATTGGACGGTAATTGGAAGGGGAGGAAGATTCGCCTTTTTTAGGGACTGGCTGGACAAATGCAGTTTTCCATCTGCTCGGAAAAATCCCAGCAGAATAGGAAAGATGGAAAAGTTTACGCAGTGGTTTTGCCAGCGTAGAAGAACACCTCTTCAGAATAACGGCGGGGATACCATCTGGACCAGCGGATTTATGTATGTTGAGATCTTTGAGGACTCTCGCAACCGAGCGAGTTCGAAAAAATATCTGCTTCATCAAAGAATTTGCAGAATCGAGCTCAGGCGGAGCCAATATGCTATGCGGAAGTGTCGAGTTGGCAGCAAATTGAGCTGCTAGCAAATTGGCTTTGTCGATGGAACTGACATACGGAGAGTCATTGAAGACGAGCGTTGGGACCGATGACGTTGTCGAGTTCTTAATGTTCTTGACAAAAGACCAAAAGTTTTTACTTCCTTTTGGACACAATAGTATTTTTTGCCTTACTTTTTGGTCATGTAAAAACTTAGTCCTTTGTATTTGAGCATTACAGATATTTCTAGCCCGTTTGAACAAATTTCGGTTTTCTACAGTCGGGTTGTCTTTAAATTTTCGAAAACTCGATCTCGATCCCTAAACCCTAATCGCCTCTTTACAGCTTGAATCAAACCACGAATTCTCTTTGGGGATGATACTTTTTAATCTGTGAGGAACAAAATTTCTCATGCCGTTGAGAATTACGTTAGATATCATATCAGCTGATGCATCAACGTTTACGTCGAGAAAGCACAATGACCAATTAAAATTTCGAAAGAAATTATTCAGGCCGTCCCAATTGGCTTTCTCGTATTGCCATACAGTTCTTTTGGGGACTTTCTCTTTTATTACCGTGACGGATAACGAAAAATCTACCGATATGACACAATGGTCCGATTTGCCTAAAGGAGATGATACTACAACCCTGTATTTTTCGGGATGAGAAGTGAGAAATAAGTCAAGAGTGTTGGCCGCATGTCCTTCAATATCTGGAACCCGAGTGGGCTCATCAACAAGTTGAGTTAATTCGTTAAACTCAGCGAAGATCTCAACATATTTTCCTTCGGGTGTTGTCTGGCCAGAATGTCGAAGCCAACCAGAATTGTGTACATTGAAATCGCCCGCAATTGCGATTTCAGTGTGAGGATAAAGGGAGATAATTCTTATTATGGACTCAGATAGCGCATCAAACTCGTTAGAGGTTGAATTGCTATCTAAATTGAGGCTTCTGTACATAAAACAATAATGAATGATATGCTTACGGACGGTGAATTTTAACCACATGAAATTAAAGTTCGTATTGGAACAAAGGCCGTATTGTGGTAGAAGCTGGTAAGCAATATCATTTCGAACATAAACGGCGAGGCCATGGGAGGAAAAGAATAGTGGCACTAAGCTATATCCAGGCAGGTTGAATTCTGAGGGATCAGAACCAACACCCACCTGTGTTTCACTTAGTGCCAAAACAGCTGTCCTGCATTTTGCAGTGTGAGCGTACACAGCAAAGAAATTCGATCGCAACCCCCTAATGTTGCTAAAATCGACCCGAAATTTACCCGACATCACCATTCACAAAAACACACAAAACAAAATATCGAACGCAGACGCTATCTAAGTAAAATCAACAAGTGCAAATCTTATTGGGAAACCAAAAAAAAATTACTAGCGGTGTTATGCCCAGCAAGCAATTTGATTTTGGTTCACCAACGGGATCAACACCGTTGATCTCACTATCCGCCTAGCAAACCCACAGTCTCATTGACTGCACACACCACCCAGATAAGATAAGAAATTATCAAATCGAAGAAATGTGTGCAGTCACTGAGACTATGAGAGTGGTGTGGGGGAGGAGAAGATAAGGAGGTATATGCACAGTGTTTGGTCTATTGATGGGCTTTTTTTTTTTTTTTTGCTTTAATTGAATTTTTGTAGCACAGCGCACTGAATAATTTTTGCACTTGATCACTTTTTCACAGAATGTGTTTTAATCACGGCGCGGCGGAGGATAAAATTATTGATTATTGATTTTACGTTTGTTTTATTGTTTTTTTGGTGTAATTATTTTTTAGGGGTAAGAAATCTATTGCTTTGTTAAGTGAACGGGGGAATGGTAAGCGGACACTTGGCACGGTGCGTGTTTACGCGTTCGGTAGCAGATCGGCACTGATCATCTACCGAATCGTCATCGTCAAACAAGAGAGCCTGTGCGTCTTCTGGCGGTCGGTGGTCCGAAGTGAAGATGTTGAACAAGAATGGGCCTAGCTTGCATCCTTGTGCAGCTCCAGCGTTGATTGTCCTTATTGATGACTGGCAAATTCCTATTTCAACGAAGAATGACCAGGAATGAAGGAAATTGTATGTAAATTTTGATTAAAGCTTGTGGGAAATTTAGCTGAAAAAGTTTATGTACAAGTTTTTGAATCCAAACGCTGTCGAATGCATTTTCGATATCGAGAAGGTATCCAACAGTGACTTGGTAGCAATTCAAGAAAGTCGTGCTGAAATTTAGTAAGGGGATGTAGAATGGATGTTTTTCACGGAATTCTAACTGTGTGTTTGGTAAAATTGTGCTGTTGCTGCAGACGGATTAGCCGCGTCAGTAGATGCTCCTCCAGTATTTTGCTCACATTGCACAAAAGTGAGATGGATCGGCAGGTACGTATCTGGATTCCGGAGACGTCTTTGTTGTTGGATTTCTTTACCATTTGTGAGAAAAAAGCAATTGTTGATTAAGAATAATTGCCAGGAATATCGTCCCTGATGATTGTGTAGTAAATGTTGAATTTCTTCAGGAGTGGTGACTTGTAGGTTGTTTGTGGGATTTCTGGACGGATGTTCATCGTTGAATTAGATGGTCTGTTGGGGGTGTTTGTGAGAGTAGTTGAACGGAAGGGTTGACTTTTCCAAAAATGCAAGGGCAAATTTGGCTTGAACCTTGAAGTGATCTTCAAAGAAGTCAGCAAATCCCTTAGCCTCCATAAGTTGAAAACTCGCTAAGGGATGTGGTTATAATTTTCGGCGTAATGGTGTTTTCCCCTATGATCCTGTTGATCTTTTGGAAAGTGTCGGATCCTGGCTTTGTGGATTGCAGCTTTTTTGTAGGAGAATGTCGCTTTGCTAGTTAACTGCGCTCTTGAACATGCCTCTCAGCTGACTGGAAACAGTCTTGTAGTTTGCGTTGATAGTGTAAGGTTCCCGTTGTTTTATACGTTGAAGCATGTGTTTGTTTCTCCAGCGAATACTGAATGTAGGTTTAAAGTGGGTCTCTTTCCTCATTCCGGAGGCTTATGTTGGTGTGTGGTAGTGTGATGAATTTGTAAACGTCTGTCTCTCTGGAGTTTTGCGCGGTCTAGCCTTTTATAGTTGACGAAGCCCACCTCTGTTTGGTTCACAGAAATTATCTGGTGCCGGAGGTTGATTGAAAGAAGGACGGCTTGGAGGTCTGTCTTGCTGGTTATTGCTGTGCAAACGTAGTTTTGCAGTTCCGGATTAGATGTTGTAAGGAAAAAGTCGGGCGTCGATGGCATGTGTACTCAGTTTCTGTCAATGATATTCCAAGCCACGAAATAAGTTGCACCAGGAAAACAATAAGGTGTAGATTTCTTCTTCACATCAGCACTTCCTCTACCTAATTAAAGTTACAAAAGGGCACCAATACAAAATCGAAATTATGTACCTAATTAGAGAAGAAAAGCAATAAAGCAAACTGCTTGCAATTTTGATAATTATTTTCAAAAAAAAAACTAAATAAATAAAGAACGTTGTCCAATTTGCCCGATCCGACCTTTTGTATTTAGTGCCTTATCTGTAAGAACACAGACAGACAGGTAAATTAAATTCTTTTTAATTTGTTACCATTGCCGTTACTGAAAGGCTTTTCATGAGACCCTGCACAATAAATTACCGGTTGTTTTTTTTTTTAACTCACAACAAACTTGAAATCCTACCCATTAGAGCTTTATTCATTCAAATTCATCATAAATTTCTTATTTTCACTGTTTTCAAACTGACCAATTTGTTATACCCTGACAACACAACAAATAAAACCACTCAGGATGCTGTGCAGCAAATTACGAACAACCACAGTCTAGACCCGATGAAAAAGTTTGACCTTGTTCGGAATAAGCAAAATTTATTGCATATAAAACAAACAAAAGCAATTGTTTGGGCCAACTGGAAAAAAAGACAATAAAAACATTAATCAAGAAAATGTAAGCAATAACTAAGGAGCCTATAAATCATTCGTTAAGTGGTATCCTTCGGCATTCATTATATTTTCTTTTTTTTTCTCTTAGTAGAAGGGTAGATGAAGGTATTGTTGTATGTATTATAGCAACTGTGTGCAAATCCAGTTATGTATATATTTTCCTTTTTAGTTTGCCCCTTTAACTTTTCTTATGGCGAAGTATTCTTGAAAATTTATGAGCATGTTTACTCCAACCAAATATACACGCGGGTAATAATTTGCTGTTTTGTAGTCCTTAAAACTGATTTTATGCTTGACTGCGGAAGTGGATTGAGCAAAAATGATTTTTGTTAAAGTGTACACCTTATCACCTGCCAAAGACGGAGCCACTGTACGAACTCAGGTTGAGTTATGATTCATCCGATTTAATATGATTTACAACCCTTTTTCTTGGCTGACGGATTGCGAATTGTGTTGATCGGAAGGAAATCTTGAAAATCTTGAAAATCTTACCTGACTACTTGCAAACTTATTTTAAAAGGAGAAAGGCCTTAGAAGTCTGAGATATTTACTCTTAGAAACTTTGGTAAAAAGGAGTACAAATTTTGCTTTTAGCAAGGACTGATGCAAACTTTTACTCGCAAAGTTTTCTCATTTATACCGGGTGTCCCGTAATTCGTATTACATACTTTGGGACGTAATTCTTGGTTGTATTCAATGGAAAAAATTATCATACAGTAAAGCCCTTTTTTCAACTTTGACAACACTTTTTGACGCTTTACAAAAATGCTAACTTTGGTGTATCCTGACCTATGTTAAATTCGATTCCTCTGTTAATGCTGATGCTCTAGAGACTGAATTTTGGACTTTTGAATTTTTTATTAAAATACAAGTTTTTAAAACTAAATCTGAATTGGGATCATATGGTCTTAGGGATGCCTGATAAATATAAAGCCTCTTTATTTTTTCTGATGCACAAAGCAATAAGAAAAAACTCCATTAATAAGTGCACTAAAAAATCCATACATTTTATGATATTTGGAGTAAACAGGCAAAATATCTAGTTTTGGCTTTTTACAGACTTTTATTGCAACACCTGGCAATTCGAGTAGATTCCCAAGAATTGATAGTTTTAAGGTTACTGATGTATTTGGAGTATGAATGTTCAAAAGGTAAATAGGTGGTTCAAAAGAATAAGAAAAACCAATCTGTTAAGATTGCAATTGAATTAGAGTGCTTTTTGAAATGCCATCATTTTTGAAAGAAGAATACGCAGACAATGGAAACTCAAGAAGAGCAAAACGAAGATACCAGTAACTTTATCGTAACAGACGACTTGCTCCTCAAAATTTTTTTGGAAATGCCAATCGAAAGCTGCAAGACCTTAAGAGACTCGAATTTTGTAACAGGTTGCTATAGAGAGAAGCTTGGATGGCAACCTACTTCTTAAAAGAATTCTTTGGACAGACGAATCTTAATTCCCAAGAGATGTTATTACGAACTTCCGTTATCTCCATACATGGGCTTTAAACAATCCACATTCAAGACGGCAAAGAGCATTTCAGCACAGATTTGAAAGAGAGAAATGAAAAACATTTGTTGAGACGCGTATTTGTACCAAGCAAAATAAATTGAATTTTTCTGTTCATATAAATTTCCGACCAAGTGTAAATTATCGCAGCTTGTGAACCCCAGTTTGTTAAATCGAATCAAGTTTAGAACTCAAACTGTCTTAAGACTGGACGAATTCATTTAAAAATTTTCTGCAGAAACCAGAAACTTTACAATAAAAATCTCGACATGTCCACCGACCAAAAAGGAAACACTACAAAAACTACATCGTCTTCTACATGCCGCCACCAACTCGCCGAAAACACTTCAGCAACATACATCCAAAATAACTGCAAGTCCGAGAGATGCGCAATGCAGCTATAACATACTGGCTTCGATCCAGAACCAGATTCAACAACAAAGTGAGTCCTTTAAAAAATTTTCAATCAAATTTGATGACATCGATAAGAACTATCCAATTAAAATTATGAAGAAGCAATTATCCTTTTACCTCCAGGAAAACAATCTTTTAGCCCTAAAGCAATCAGGATTTCGGGCAGGCCATAGCAACGGCACACCTAGAGATTGTGGAAAGGGCGAGAAAAGCTCTTGATGCCAACAAACTTTCTTTTCTCGTTCTCCTTGATTACTCAAAAGCTTTCGATACCATCAACCACAATGTTCTATGTCAAAAACTTTCTTCAATTTACAAGCTTTCATCCGACGCGACGCTGTGAGACTTATCTCTTCGTATTTCTCTCATTGGCGACAGGCTGGCAAACTTTTTACCTATATCCACTGGAGTTCCACAGGGTTCAATCTTAGGTCCAATACTTTTTTTCAATCTATGTTAACGAAATTCCAAATCTTTAACACCATTGCCATGAACATCTATTTGCTGATGACCTTCAAGTGATGAGTAACTGCCATGTAGACCAGGTTGATGACTGTGTAGCCCCTGGCCTGGCCCTGAGGATCTTTCCTCAATTAGAAATTGGTCCATAAAATCTGGTCTTAGCTTAAACTTACAAAAAAGCAAATGTCTAGTCATCTCTAGAAAAACAGTTGACTTATCAAACTATCCGGATATTCTGCTAGGTAACTCAAAAATTCAGTATGTTGAAAAGACAAATAACCTTGGTATTTGTTTCAATATGACCCTTAGTTGGAATGACCACATCAATCAAGTTATTCGAAAGGCATATGAAGTTCTCCGATTACTGTGGCATACGAGAAATTTTTTACTCCCTTAAGCACAAGAAAAATACTATAAAAACCTCTGGTTATTCTCCTTCTTACGTATAGGTGCGAAATTTTTGGCAAGTTTGAACGTCTTATATAACAATGTAGCTCGCTATATTTTTGGCCTTAGCCGCTACCACCATATCTCCCAGTTCTCCTATAGCATATATGGTATCTAACTCGACAACTTGTTTAAGCTTCGTATCTTTGTCACACTCTTCAAGTACTCACCAGCCCTCATTTATGACGCTCTTCAGTTTTCAATCTCAAGACGATCTAATCAAATTATTATTCCTTGTTTTTGTGGCCTTGCGTCGCGTCGGAGCGTCAGTTTTATGTAAATGCTGCTCGTTTGTGGTATTCTCTTCCACAGCATGCTAAAAACGCTGCCACGGTTGGGAGATTCAAGAAAAATATTTTTCAGTTATATTCGTAGTGCGATTGCTATTGTTTTCTTTACTATTGTGTGACTTGCTCTCTTCTGTTTTTAGTTTGCTAATGTTGCTACACTTCTGTATCTTCATTGTTAAAATTTATAAAACAAACAATGTACACTAAAACTTAGTTTAAATTACTATATTATTTTGCTTTGCTATTTTGCTTTTTATTTGAAATATTAGTATATTTTGTTCTTTTTTTTTCTTTTCTCTTTAACTCAAATCACAGTTAAGTCCTTTTATATACTAAGTTATAAACAAGATGTAATACTTACTAATACTATAAATGTGAAAGTCACTCTGTCTGTCCGACTTTCTATGTTACCGTCTTCCACCCAAACTACTAAACTGATTGATATGAAATTTTGTACAGAGACAGTCTCGAGCCTGAGGAAGGACATAGGCTATATATTTTATCCCTAAATTCCCATGGGAACGGGAACGTAAACGGGAACTTAGAAGTTACAGCACCGATTTCAAAAATTCTTCCACCATTAGAATGCTACATTATCCCCGAATAACAATAACATTAATTCATCCCCATATTCCAACGGGAACCGGAGTCCTTACTAATATAATAAGTGCGATAGAAGCTCTGTCTGTTCGTTTTTCTATGTTACCATCTCTCCCCCAAGCTACAGAACCGATTTAAATGAAATTTTATACCGAGATGATCTAGAACCTGAAAAAGGACATAGGTTACATTTCATTCGAATATTCCCACGGGAACCAGTCTTTACTAATATTATAAATGCAAAAGTAGCTCTGTCTGTTCGCCTTTCTATGTTACCATCTCCCGATCAAACTACTAAACTGATTGAAATGAAATTTTGTACAGAGATAGTCTTGAACCTGAGGATGGACATAGGCTATATATTTTATCCCTATATTACCACGGGAACGAGAACGCATACTGGAACTTTGACACTATTGCACCGATTTCAAAAATTCTTCCAACGTTAGAATGCTTCACTATCCCTGAGTAACATAAACTGCTGTAAGTCATCCCCATATTCCTACGGGAACGGTCACCACATTCCCACGGGAATGGGAGTCTTTACTTATATCATATGTCTGTCTGTCTATTTTTAAGCCTATTTATATGAATTTTGGTACAGAGATATAGTCTTGGGAATGAAAAAGGACATGGGCTGTATGGACACATAGGCTATATATGTATATATTATCCCTGTATTCCCACAAGAACGCAAACGTAAACGGGAACCTAGAAACTACTGAACTGATTTCAGGAATTATTTCCCCGTTAGAATGCTACAGTATCTCAAAGTAACATTAAATTTAATTTATCCCCATATTCCCATGGGAACGGAAGTACGTACTAACATTATAGATCCGAAATCAACTCCGTCTGTCTGTTTTTCTTTGTTACCATCTACCGCCCAAACTATTGAACCTATTTGTATGAATTTTGGTGCAGAGATAGTCTTGAGCCTGAAAAAGGACATAGGCTGTATTTTTTATCCCAATATTCCTACGGGAACCGCAACGTACCTTGAAACTACTGGATCGATTTCAAAAGTTTTTTCACCGTGAGGTGATTTCTGTCAAATGGTCGATTACACAGTTGACATGAGAAGAAATGTCTATCTTGATCTTCAAATAAATATTGGCAATCGGTAATGACTGTTCGAAAAGTCGATTTCGGCGCCGCCGCCGACTATTGAGATAGTTAACCATATAAACTAATAAATTGTGTTTGACGTATTGGGGGATTTTGTCCAATGTCTATCAGTAGACAATATTATGGACACTGAGCAAGTGAGCAAGTCACATCAAACCCTATAGAGTTTCTCAATTAATTAGAACTATCAGGAGTGGCTGCAAGTTGGTGTTCCAGTGCCAATAATGAGTAATCTAGAATTGTACACAGCTACAAATTACACATCTGGGATGCGGCATTATAAAAGTTTTAATAATGATTGGAACAGCGAAATTAGAAAACTATTGATTCCCCGTATTTCTTTAATTCTCACTGATTAGTCATTTTAATTTAAAAGAGTGTATCAAACTCGCAAAACCTTTTGATTTGACAAAAGATGGAAAAAGTATGAACGTCGTGTGCAGAAATGTACTGAAATAAAATACTATAACCATAGTTAACTAAAAAAAATGCTGCCGAAAGTCACTATTCCACGCGGACGAAGTCGCGGGCACAGCTAATATAATATAATAATGATAATAAATGAAAAGAAATTTTGTGTTAATATGCGGGGAGGTGTAACTGAAAATAGATTAATCGGGCCTCACAAACTTCCACCCAAACTAAATTCTACTAACTATCAGGAGTTCTCACTATATAATCTACCAGAGCTATTGGAGGATCTTCCACTGCGTCAACTTGTTTGATCATATTTCCAACAAGATGGTGCTCCAGCCCACTATGGTCGTGAAGTGAGAGATTGGTTGGATGAAAAATACGTTGGTCGATTGATAGCCCAAAATTTACCAACTCACTGGACTGCACGATCTCCCGATCTCATTGTACTGGATTTTTTTATACTGCGACGAATGAAAAAAATTACTTACTCATCTGAAATGGCTGCCTTAAGTGAATGAGAACAACGTATTCTGAAGGATTATTGCCTTTCCAACGGAGAAAGAATTTTTCAAATCGGTGTAGTACACTCAGAAAAAAAGATAGTTATTTTCGTAACTATTATCATAGTCATTTGAAGATATTCTTTTTATTTTACGAAATAACTATTTTTGATATAAAATAAGACTAAAATAGTTAGGAAATAGTTAAAAACAACTATTAAAATGGTTAAGAAGTTGAAAACATCCATCAACTATAGAAATAGTTACTATAAATAGTAATGGAATGCAGAACATGGAAACCGATACAGTGCTAGCCAAATAACAACATAATAGTTAATTCTAACCATTGCGTTCTGTTTAACATTTCATCGCTAAAAATGACAATTTCAGAAGTCGAAAACCACTAGAACATAATCACATATGACTATAGCGTAGTTATTTTCAAAAGAACGCACGCGCTAAATGATCCTTTATAACTATTTCAGTAGTCGAAATCCAACTGAGCATAATCAGATATGACTATAGCGTAGTTGTTTTTTCTAAGTATTTATACGCAAATGCTCTGTGAATTTCAATTTCCCTTATCTTTGTTAGTGTTATAATAATAAATATTTATATTACCCTGTAATTTAAATTACATGTTAATAAATTATAATAATAATAATAATAGTGTTATAATGTCTCTTGTCATTGTTTGGTACCTTGTTGCTTGTTAGTGAGACTACGAATTTCATGTAGTACAGATCGCGGTTATCAACAAGTTGTTTTAAAGGATTGGCCAATAGTAAGGAACACAATAAGTTTTGGTAAGTTTTATTAAATTAGAGGTTAAAATCTTTCAAAGTCGAGTTTTTTTTTAATGAACTTCCTTGTTATATTTTACAGAAAATAAAAGATTTTAGGAAGTTCGTTCGGCCTTTTTACAAAATGACCCGAATTCGTTCTGAAATTTAATGCCTTGTTGGATCAAATTAAGGACGCTGCCAGCAAACAGCTACATATATGCTGATTTCAATGAAAACACACCATCAGGTAAATTGATTTTTTATATCTTTTGATTAATACTTAAAGACGTTTTCTCCTTACTCAGATTCTATCACTTAATTATATACACAAGCGCAATAGACCACACAGGACCTGTTTTAATCTTCAGTTATAGGAAGCGGTTTATAAAATAATTAATTAAAATAAAATATTATAAAATTGACATTTTTATTGTAATTTTTATTTATACTGCAAGCAGAACCAATTATTTTTTGAGTTTTATAACTATTTTTGACATAGTTAAAAACTACTATTGTTAAGGTAGTGCAATTACTATCTGCGTAGTTGAAAATAACTCTTTTAATAGCTATTTAACTATCATGCGTAGTTAAAAGTAACCGGAGCTAAAGTTATTGAATAGCTACCTGCATAGTTGAAAACAACTATTTTGATTGTTATTCGGCTATTATTGGCATAGTTAAAGACAACTATTTTCAAAGTTATTAAATAACTATTTGTATAATTGAAACCAACTACTTCTTAAGTTAGAAAACTACTATTGGTATAGTAGAAAACGACTATTATTAAAGTTATGTAACTACTATTTCGTAGTTGAAAATAACTTTTCAATAGTTATAAAAATAATCTGACAATCAAAGTAGTCATAAGTACCTATTTTTAACTATTAAAAATTGTAGTCACGATTCCAACCATGAAAATAGTCAAAAAATAGTGTGAGTGTAGTTTCAGATGAGCCTTAGTCTAACATCCGCTTCCGCTACCTTCGGTTAAAAACAAGATGTCGTGTGCCGGCCCATGAAATAAGAACGAATTGGTGTTAGGTATGAACAAATAAAATATAGGGGGAGGGGTTTTGACCTTCCCTTACTTTCGATGTTTCTCAGTTTCGACCTTTCTGACATTGAAGACCGTGCTAAAGGCAAATCAGATTATTTCAACTCTAAATGAAGAGGAAAGGATATATGACTAGCATTTATTTTGAAACCGTTCGTTGCTAAATTGATGCTGATATAGTAATTTTGTCAACATAATGGCCCAACAATGTCAGTAATTCAGCAACCATGAATCATCAAGCTCTTCGCACGTTCAGTGAATGGGCCCAAAACGAGATGGGAACCGATCCCGATTTTTACAAGTAAATTGTGTTGTGCGATGAAACTAACTGTTACCGTAATGGGTACACTAATAAACCAAATTGTTGCATTTTTAGTCATGATAATCTACCTGAAATTGTTGAGATGAAGATCTGCGGCGCCGGCCGGCGTGCCGTTACATCCTCAAAAAGTTATTATTTGGTGTGTTCTATGGGCAGAAGAAATCATTGGCTAAAGAGTCATTATTAATGACTTTTGGTTCTTCCTCCCTTTCTGATAGCTGACAGTTCAAACGTAGAGTCGATTGATTCTCTTAAACGTTGTCGCTCTAGTGAAATAGCCAGTTGCATTCCTCCACTGAAACAAGGAATGCTTATCAGCTCAACAGCGGCCATCTTAATCAAATAATTTAAAACCTGAGGCTCTGCTCCTTATTCAAAATGCTAATCTTCCACCAGGCACTAGGCAGATAGTGCTTCGAACTATGCTTAGCTATATATGATGGAATCTCGTTCTTTGAATTAGACTACTGTTTCCAGAAAAACTGTGATTCTAAAGTTCGAATATACTCAGCTGGGTGTCAGTTTAGATTAGAACGTCCTGGCGAGCAAGTTGTCATATTAGAAACTTTTGTTAAAAGGTTGAAACAATATCGCAGTAAATTCAACGTGATGGAATCAACAATCCGAGGAAAACTGTCGATTCCTCTTCCCTTACTGCAATGGTGTTGAAAACAGAAAAAGCTGATACAAAACGCCCTCAGATTATTTCACCCATTGGAATCCTTCAGTCTTGGTTAGAAAATTGGATTTGGGACTTATTACGGTGTGTTAGACTATTCAGTTGGTGTTTTATACCTTTTGTGTAAAGGAAATCCCATCAAGAGATTAAGACGGAGATAAACAGAGTCATATGGAAGTAAGTATATTTCCATCATAGTTCTGGTCTTGTTTAACCAAGTGTGTCAACTGCAAGTCATTAACATCTTCATCTGGGACCAAGCCCTATTCAATCGGTGGTGTTCTGTTTTACCACAGATTTCATATCCCCATATACCACACCAGGGAGGCAAACATAATATGTGCAAGTGCATCCACATTTCATAAGAGCATACATCCGAATGAGCTTGGGCATCCAAGTATCGAGGTTCGCACATCATCTCTGCCGGCAATAAATTGAATTTTTCGTTTCAATGATTTGGCAGCAACAGGACAAAAAGATGTTTTGTATATCGTATATACTTTGGCTGCGTTGCTAGTGGGGATGGGGGTATAATGGTGGTGATGATGCTGATGTGCTATAGTGAATATCTGCTTTGTATTCGTTGTATACGTTTATGCATTGGCTTTTCCTTGCAACGGCAATTGAATCCTTTCTCGATACACCAAAATCGATGAAAGATTCAATTGGAACCACTTGCCTCATGGATGCACAATTATGCACTCACAGAGTGGATGGATATTAATGTCGCTCGATTTGTGCACATGGCACTGTTTGGAATGTATAGTCAGAAAACAGATGACGATAGGCCTTCGTCGCCTCTTTTTGCATTCAATTAAATTCTTAATAAATCTGAAATTGAATTTTGTATGCATTCAAACTGATTCAGTATATTTTTGCAGTCATGACAGTCTGTCAATCGTTGCGGCATGAATTGCAACTATACAAAACTTTGTTGACTATCGAAAATTGTCTTACATAAACAATTTATTACAAAACATGTCACTTTGTGCAAGCCAATCACTGTTAGTATGTAAGCCAAGTCAGTCGGAGAGTTTTTTTTTTCTTACAAAAGAATGCCAATAGTACCGTGGTATATATAGTCACTACAGTGGCGGATCCAGGATTTGGGCATGGGGGGGGGGTCCAATACTCAAAATTTTATTTATATATACGAGGCTTAGCAGATTCAATCAGAAATTATTTACATGATGTTGGCGTCGATTGCTCATATATGTATGGCCAAGGGTTCGATGGAGCTCCGGCAATGAGTGTCCAATTCATTGGTGCACAGGCTCATCTGAGATCGTATTTCGCCCTGGCAATTTATGTACATTGCACTGCACATAGCTTTAGTTTGGCAGTCAATGCAACATGCGAAGTGTCAGGAATCAAAAATGCGTTAGGAACTATCGGAGCGATTGAAGCATTTTTTCACTGGCCTAAAAGACAAGACGTTCTACACCAAGAAATTTAAAAAATTACAAACAATAGTAAGAAAAAAAACAAAAGTTGAAGTCTGTTTGTCCTACCAAGTGGGCTCAGTCTCATGAAGTAGTTGGAACGTACGGTGAATTGCAGCCGGCTGTTATTGAATCATTGGAAGAAATCAAAGCGTGGAAAAATCGAGATACTTCGAAAAATGCATTGCATCTTTTGACAGCGATTTCGATGGTTGAATTTCAAATCGCCTGTCACATTATGGAATCAGTTAATTCGATTGTTTTACTTTTGAGTCGGGAATTGCAATCTAAAAACCAAGATCTGGGTGAGGCAACTAAGCTGGCAGATGACACTTTGATTGAATTTACGTACAAACGCGAAAACGCAGATTCTACTTTCCACGTTATTTATGAGCATGTTGCTAGAATTTGTTCTGAATACGAAATCACAATGAAATTGCCACGCCGCCGCCGCCGGCCGTTGCAATCAACAAAAAAATCGTTGCAACGTTCAAGAACAAAGTATTGAAGACTACTACAGAATTTCTTTCTACATTCCGTTTCTTGATACGTTCATTTCTCAACTCAAAAGTCGGTTCTCGGAACACAAATTCACTTACCAAAGTTTCGGGCAACTGTTTCTTAAACAAGAATGTAACGAAAAGAAATGCGCTGACCTCTACACATTTTATCGGATTGTTCGAAAGAAAATTTTCTGTCAGAAGTCAAGATGTGGAGGCAACGAATCGAGGGCCAGAACATCCAAAATGCGCTTGATGCCTTACTGGTTAGTATCTTTCGATCAAAAATTTACTTGTTAAAAAGTATTATATGTGACGCGATCCGAGAAAAGGCACCTTTTAGGCAAAAGTGAAAGCTTACACAGCACGGTCTCAAAGGCGCTGATGTACCACTCAAACCCATCTAAAAAATCGTTTCTCTGAATTTATATTTTGTGAAATAATAGCGATGTTACAATTCCTGATTGCGCTTCATGAATATTCAGTAAAAGTACTTGTGTAATCAATCATGATCCAACAACCGAATTTTTGCCTAGTAAGTCCCTTTTATCGGATCGACACACATAAGCAAACATCAATCTGACGATATTTTTCAAGTTATCAATAGCAAGTCGTTCAAGAATGTCGATTATATTTTGTGAGTCTTGGCAGTACTACCTGTAACTACAGCAACTCCAGAACTATCATTTTCGACGTTGAGAAGGATCAAAACTTACCTTAGAAATACGAGGGGAAAGGAACGACTAAATGGTCTTGCTTCTTCAAATATCCATATTCCATACCTATATTGAACTTACCGAGGACGAAATTCTAGTGGAATTTTTCAAAAAACCTCCAAAATATACTAGTATTTGAGGTAGCCTGCTCTTCAGTTTCTTATGAATTGTAATAATAATCAATAAAGTTCTTGAATTTTTAAAATAATAATATTACTTCTCCTTTACTTTTTGTCTTGCTCATGCTATATTTTTCCGTCCCGTAACGAAATTTGAACATTAGGAGCCGATAAATGTTACAAATAACATCTTTTATTTTCCCGATTGGGGGGGGGGGGGGGGGGGTCCGGACCCGAAAACCCCCCCCGTGGATCCGCCTATGAGTCACTATAATGTCACCCTACAAACTTCAATGAATGTCCTTTTTCCTTGAAACGTTCGAAATCCTAACTAATATTATAAATATGAAAGTAACTCTGTCTGTCCGACTTTCTATGTTACCGTCTCCCGCCCAAACTTCTGAACCGATTTAAATGCAATTTAGTACAGAGATATTCCAGAACTTGAGGAAGGACATAGGCTATATGTTTTATCCCAATATTCCCACGGGAACGGGAACGTATACGGGAACCTAGAAACTACAGCACCGGTTTCAAGAATTCTTCCACCGTTAAAATGCTACACTATCACCGAGTAACATAAACTTTAATTCATCCCCATATTCCATCAGGAACGGGAGTTCTTACAAAAATAATTAAAGCAAAAGTAGCTCTGTCTGTCCGTCTTTCTATGTTACCAACTTTCGCGCAAACTACAGAACCGATTAAAATGAAATTTTATACCGAGATGATCTAGAACCTGAAGAAAGACATAGGCTATATCTCATTTGAATATCCCTACGGGAACCGGTCCTCACTAATATTTTAAATGCGAAAATAGCTCTCTCTGTTCATCTTTCTGTGTTACCATCTTCCGCCCAAGCTCCTGAATAGATTTAAATGAAATTAGGTACTGAGATAGTAAAAAACTTGGAAAAGGACATAGGCTATATATTTTATCCCAATATTCCCACGGGAAGAGGAATGCAGACGGGAACTTAGAAACTACAGCACCGATTTCAATTATTCTTCCACCGTTAGAATGCTACATTATCCCCGAGTAACATGAACTTTAACTCATCCCTATATTCATACGGGAACGTTCACCATATTTCCACGGGAACGAGAGTCTTTACTGATATTATAAATATCCGAAATTGAATCAGTCTGTCTATTTCTCTTTGTTACCATTAATCGCCCAAACTATTGAACCTGAGGATGGGCATATGCTATATGTCTTATTTCTGTATTCCCATGGGAACGGGAACTTGGAAAATACAGCACCCATTTAAAAAATTTCCACCGTTAGAATACTACACTATTCCCGAGTAATATAAACTTCAAGTCATCCTCCGGAAACGGCCCTCAATGGAAGATTTTTGTAATATAACATTCCCCGGAATGGAAGACTTTAGTAACATTAAAAATCCGAAATTTACTCTTTCTTTCTATTTTTCTTTGTTTATATTTACCGCCCAAACTATTGAACCGATTTAGATCTAGAACCTAAAGATGGAAGTCCTTACTTGTATTAGAAATTCGTGTTTCTTTGTTTATCTCCCACCCAAACCACTGATCCGATTTAAATGAAATTTTGTTGAGAGATAGCTCTCTCTATATTTCTACGGGATGTAAAGGGAAACCTTGAAACTGTTGGATCGATAAAAATTCTTTCACCGTGGGGTGATTTCAGTCAAACCGTCGAAAATACAGTTGACCTGAGAAGAAATGTCTATCTTAGTCGTCAAATAAAAATTGAATATCTGGAATGGCTGTGTGAATGGTCGATTTCGGCGCCGACTAATGAGATAGTTAACCATATAAACTAATAAATTATGTTAGACCTATTGGGGGATGTTGTCGAATATCTATCAGAAGACAATATTATGGACACTGAGCAAGTCACATCATACCCTATAGAGTTTCTCAATTTCTTAGGATTATTAGGAGTGGCAGCAAGTTGGCGTTCCAGTGCCAATAATGAGTAATCCAGAATTGTACACAGCTACAAATTACACATCTGGGATGCGGCTAATAATGACTTGAACGGCAAAAGGAGAAATGTTATGATTCCCCGTTTTTCTTTAATTCCCACTTAATTGTCTTTATAAATAAAGCTCAGACGCTTAAATTTTCAGGTTTTCATTTAGAAAAAATGACAACTCCATGTGGTACGCTCACGTGTATCAAACCAGCAAAACATTTTTATTTAGCAAAGGAAAAAATAAGAACATCGTGTGGAAAAATGTACTTAATCGTACTCACTCTTTTACAAGCTCTTCAAAATCGGTATATCAAGCAAAACTTTACAAATCCTGCGAGCTCTGTATGAGAAATATGTTGCGTATGTTTGGGATGGAGATCTAATCTCTGAGGAATTCAAAACGTCAATGGGTGTTAAACAAGGCTGTATCCTAAGTGCACTGCTTTTCATTATACAGGGTGTCTCGTAATTCGTTTTACATACTTTGAATTTCTAAGAAATTTGATATTCTAAGAAAAAATTGTTCTACAGTAAAGTCCGTTTCTCAAGTTTGACATCACTTTTTGACACAATCCACAATAAAATCCAAAAACGGGCTCTGGCATGGATTCAAAACGAAGGAGGGCGCTTTGAGCACTTGTTATAATTGTATTTGTATTAAATACATAAAAAGACTACTAAAAGTGATCATATTATTGTTTTATTCAAACAAACCTCAAAGCAAGAATTTTTTTTTATTTTTTTTTAAATTTTTCCCATTTTGTATTTTTCCAAGTATCATAAAATGTATGGGTTTTTGAGCTAACTTAATAATTTTTTTTTTTTTTTTTTTTTTTTTTTTGTCAGGAGTAAATCTTCAAAAGACACTTAGCAGTATTCGATACCAAGTAGTGTGGGATTCTTACCCACTAAAAACTCCTCGTAATCAGAACCAATCTATGAACGATCGACAACAGATTTTTCTTTCTCAATAATATTATCGCTTTAAGGGAAGCTTAAACTTTTAATGCTTCCCATGACTTTTAGGCCATTAGCTCGTGTGGCTTGGTTCTTCTTAATCTCCGAACATTGCCTCTCGTATTTAATACGGACTCCATTTCAGAGTTGATATGACTATGCAGTCGCTGATTGTGTGATACAGCATGTTTTCTTACAACTTCTGTAACCGTTTCTATTTGTAGGTCACGATGTAAATCACTATTTCTTATATACCATGGTGCATTTACTATTCCACGAAGGACTTTGTTTTGGAACTTTTGGATGATTTCAGTATTTGTTTTCTTTGTACAGCCCCATAATTGGATTCCATAGGTCCAAACAGGTCTAAGTACTTGTTTATAAAGCATTATTTTATTTTCGACAGATAAGTCCGAATTTCTACCGAGTAACCAGTACATTTTTCTATATTTCAAGTTGAGCTCTTCCCTTTTCTTTTTGATATGCTCTTTCCATTTTAGCTTTGCATCCAAATTCATCCCAAGGTATTTGGCCGTATTGGCGTAAGGTACAGCTTGATTGTTGATGAATATTTGAACGTAGCTTAACTTTTTATTTGTAAAGTTTATATGTGCAGATTTAGCTTCATTGAGCTTGATACGCCATTTTTTGGTCCAATCACTAACGGTGTCGACGGCATTTTGCAATTTCTCAGCAGCCTTGACGACGCACTTACTGGATGCCAAAATTGCGGTATCATCTGCAAAAGTAGCCATAATGGTGTTGTTATCCACTGGAATATCCCTTTTATATAGCAAATACAGGGTAGGTCCTAGGACGCTTCCTTGTGGAACACCGGCTTGTATATTACATAGCTTTGAATATTCTTGATCATACCGTACTCTGAAGAGCCGGTTTGAGATATAAGATTTTAGTATTTCGTAGTACTGCCTGGGTAGGTCCCTTTGCAGTTTGTACTCTAGCCCCTCATGCCATACCTTGTCGAATGCTTGAGCAACATCTAAAAATATAGCCGAACATACTTGTTTTTCTTCTAATGCTTTTTCAACTGCATCCGTTATTCTATGAACTTGGTCTATCGTGGAATGTTTATTTCTAAATCCAAACTGATGATTTGGGTTTAGATTTCTTTCTTCTATGACTTTGCTTAGTCTTTTCAGTAGCAATTTTTCAAAGACTTTTGCCATTATTGGTATAAGCGATATTGGTCTGTAAGACGTCACTTCTGTTGGTGGCTTACCTTGCTTTGGTATAACAATTACTTCAGCAATTTTCCAATGATGTGGGACATATTGGGTCTTTAGGCATGCATTTATTATGAATTGGAGTTTTATGAAGGCTTTTGATGGCATTTCTTTCATAACCTGAGCAGTTATTAAATCGTACCCAGGTGATTTTTTGTTCGATAGTTGATTTCGACACATACTTTTTATTTCTTTGAGTGTGACAATTGGTATGTCAACTTCATCGACTTTATCAATAAACTGTAAGCTGTTTTCAGATGTATTTGCTGGGAATGGCTTAAAAACATTCGCAAGATGTTCTGCAAATAGGTTAGCTTTTTCTTTCGGATTTCCGATCCAATTCCCGTTTAGAGATTTTATTGGAGGGTTTTGTAGCTGCGGTCTTTTCAGGCGCTTAGCTGCTTTCCAGAGCGAATAATCGGTTGAAGCATCAGTCGTTAAATTTTTCAGGAATCTACTTAATGAATCATTTTTGAATTCGTAGATTTGTTTTTTCAGTTCGTTGCTTAGCCGGTTAAACGCTGTTTTATCGTCTGGAAATCTAGTATTTTGCCATTTTCTTCGAGCTCTTCTCTTCTCCAATATCAACTCTCTTATCTCGGCAGGGTATTTTGTTTCAGTTTGCTTCCTACTCGAGTAAGTTGGTGTACTTTCTTCTGCAGCTTGTTGAACATCGGCAATGAATTGTTCTACTTCAATGTCGATTTGCTCTTTTGTTTCCATAGGGGATCTGAGATTTATATAGCTTTCAAGCTTTTCTCTAAATTCACTCTAGTTGGTTTTATTATTTACAAGCTTAGGATTACTTTTTTCCATTATCTCTGATTCATTAAGTGATAAAATCACCGGTGTATGATCTGATGATAGGTCATAATTACCTTCGACTCTTATGTGGTTTCGTTTGATACCTTTAACTATGAAAAAGTCAACAAGGTCTGGTATTTTACTAGTATCCGATGGCCAGTAAGTTGGTGATCTGGAAGAATAAAACTCGCAATTGTATTTGAGGCATGCTTTGTAAAGCCTTCTGCCCTTTATTGTTATAAGTCTGGATCCCCAATGGGTGTGCTTAGCATTGAAGTCACCGCCAACAAGGAAGTTATGTCCTAGTAGATTTAGCAGTTCTGTACAATCATCTTCAGTCGGGGAACGCCTTGGCGGGCAGTATATTGATGCCAACTTGAAGTCTTTCTTTTTCATACCAATACTAATTATTGTTACTTGCATATTCTCGTTTGTAAACATAGCTTCTTCATGGTGTCTTAAGCTCTTTTTTATCAGGATTGCCGATCCACCTCTAGCCTTATCAGCTGGATGAGGAGCGTGGTAGCAAATATAGTTTGATATTAAATCATCAAGAACCAGTCCACTTGAGAAATGAGTTTCGGACACCAGACAAATATCTATGTGTTCGATGTCTAAGAAGATTTTTAATTCTGCTAAATGGTGTAAAAGACCGTTTGCATTCCATGTTCCAATTTTTAGTGTTCTGTCCACCATTGTTTTTTAAGAGCGACTTCTTCACTTAGCCGTTTGATGTTCAAATCCTGATTGTCAATTCTTTTAAGAATAAGTTCAAGAATTTCTTTAATGGAAGTTTCTTCATTCTTCCTCACGTTTTTAACAATCTGTGAATAGGATTTATTTTCGTCGCTTTTGCTTTTAACAGCTTCTTTCGGCAGTTCTTTCTTACCTTTATCTTCAGCTTCAGGAGTTCTGTTTGTGTTGGCTGAATTGATAGGCTTTATTGCACCGGATGTCATTTTGCTTTTGGATTTTTGAAATCTTTTAGCAACTGGACAGCCTTCTATAGCTTGCAGGGTGATTACCTTGACAGTTTACACATTTTGCTTTCTGTTCTTTGCTTGATGGACAGTTTTTAGTTGCGTGTTTTCCTTCACACTTAACACAAGCAAACTCGCGGTTGCAATATTTTTGGGTGTGGCCAAATGCTTGGCATCGTTTACACTGCGGAACAATTTTTGATTTTCGCAGTGGTTCAATTTTGACTTTTATGCCCAAGATTGATCGAATTTAAACTATAGACATTTTCAAGACTTTGTTTGCTGTCGAAAGATAGCGTGAATAAAGGCAGTGATCTCTTTATTATTATTGGTTCCCCAGCAGAGTTCTTAGTAGTCTCATTTTTAATAAGATTGACTGCATCAAGGGCTTGGAAGCCTGCTTGAACAAGGTCTTCTACTAATTCTTTTGGAGAACATGAGGAATGTAGGCCTCTGGCTATTACTTTTATTGGTCTTGTGGATTTGTTTTCATAGGAGTGCCACTGAATTTTATGTTTGCTTAGTTCCTCAGTGACCAGTCTATAGTCATCATCTTCCTCGACATTGACTTTCCAATTGTCTTTGTTATACGATGTATATTTGCAAGCTTTTTTAGTACATTTCTCAATCATTTTCTTAAGATCTCCAAAATTTGGGAATCCTGTGATCATAATTGGTGGTGGTACAGTTTTTCTGTTGCCTTTAGACAAAGACTTCGGTTTAGCATTGGCTAGCACATTATTTGCATTATTCTTTGTAGTACCCAAGTCTTTTTTATTTTCATTTTTCGAAGTTTGCTGGTTCTTTGTATGGAATTCGGGGCTACCTTCCGCTTTTCGTTTTTTAGCAGTGCGCTTACTTCTTTTTCTTTCAGTTTCAAATAAAAGTTCTTCTTCGTCAGTTTGATACACAGTAACAGTATCTTGTTGACTTGTCTGAACCGTAGACTTGTGTTCCTTGTCAAATAGGGACACCTTTTCTTCGAGTCTTTTTACTTGCTCCTGAAGACTTTGAACTAAGGTTTCAAGTTTCTTTCTTGCTGCTATTTCCTTTTGCCATTCATCATAGTAATCTTTTGATTTGGTTTGGCAGTTTTCTTTGATTTCTTTGAAACTCTGTTGTCCTGCAGTGTCGATCATTTCAGAGACATTGGTTTCTTTTTGGCTAATGACTTTTACGTCATTTGTCTTAGTTGGGGTTTTCGATGGTGTAACCCTTTGGGAGTAGTTTTTTGGTGGAGTTCTCTGTATTTTCGTACTCCGTTTACCAAAATTTTTAAGCAATAAGTGGTCCTCCCCAGAATCCGTAGGACCGATCTCTTTAGAGAGTGGATTTTCCAATTTTGCTGGACTGCCACCTGGGGTAATAAATCTGTTTGTTTTGTTCATTGCCATAAATTTTTTCAACTTTTTTTTATGATACAAATAGGTCAGTTACTTCTATTCGCATTTTATATTCAGCCGTCCCACTGGGATCAGACGCTGACCAGTGTGCCGCACAATATGTGTCAGACGCTCTTGGATTTATTGTTGAGCTGGTACATTCAGAGTGATATTTTTCTTGCTTTGCTCCTAGTTCCTGAAAAGATAACTCAGGTGACTTAATAATGAGTTTTTTCTTTATTATTGTTTTGTTCATCTGTAAAAAATAAAGAAACTCTATGTTTATCAGGTCTTTTCTCCAAAAAAATTACCTCAAAGTCAAAACTTTGTTTTTTGAAGAAAATTTGAACACCACTTAAAATTGAAAATCTGGCAACCCTAAACCTATGGAAGCCTAATTTAAATACAGTCTTAAAAGTTGTTATTTTTATAAAAAATTGAGTCTAAGATTAGGTTCCTATCATCAGTTTCGACAGAGATATCGAATTTAACAAAGGTCAGGGTACACCAAAGTTAGCCTTTTTTTAAATTGTCAAAAAGTGATGTCAAACTTGAGAAACGGACTTTACTGTTGAACAATTTTTTTCTTAGAATATGACCAAGAATCATATCCCAAAGTATGTAAAACGAATTACGGGACACCCTGTATACATTAATCATATAACCGAGGATGTTAGAGGTGGAATTAAGTTCTATGATGTAACAATTCCTGCACTGATGTATGCAGATGATAATGTCTTTTTGTGTGACACTATCGAAGGTATGCAGTTAATGATAAACAGACTTAGCGCATACTGTAAACGTTGGAACCTTACTGTTAACCTGCAAAAATCCAAAATGATGATATTTAAAAATGCAGGAGGTCGCCATTCACGGTTGGAAAAATGGAAACTGGACGGTGAAGAAATTGAAATTGTACCCAGATACAAATATCTTGGCATTCTAATATCTTCGTCCTTAAGTTTAAAGCCGCACTTTGTCGGAAAACTATCTGATGGTAAGAGAGCTATCTTCGCAGTTTGGGAACGTTGTTTCAAAAACAATTACATATCACCGAATGCAAAACAAACTCTGTTCCATTCGACTGCAGCTGCAATAATGCTCTACGGAGCCCAGGTATGGGGCTACAAAAGTTACGATGAGGTGGAAAAATTTCTGCGCTACTTCTTGAAGAGAACTAATCGGCTACCAAAAAAAACTCCTAAATATATGCTATATATTGAAACTGGAACTCCACCAATGCGCCTATACACTCTTAAAATGCACTTCAATTATATCTTAAAAGTAATAGAGATGAATGAAGCCAGAATACCAAAAGTAGTTCTAATGAAATCAAGTAAAAGTATTTGCTAAGAATGGCAGAAAGTAGCTTCCGAATGTGGTATGAATTTGACAGTGAATGTTAACGAACAACCTAAACTTTTAAAAGAAAAATTCAACACAATATTGGAGAACCTTGGCAGACATTATGTATGACCAATATATTGAAGAAGCCAAATCATCACTATTTAGGAACTATTATTCCAAACTAAACCACTTTCTAAATACTAAAACATATTTCCTCGATAGCTACTCACCCGAAAAAATAAGTAATATCTTCAGAATGAGAGGCGAAATTGTCAACTTGAATTATATACCTCACCGGTCTTATTTACCAATACTTGGTGACCTCTGTAATATGAAACAGAGGGAGGATGTCCTGCATTTTCTTGGTATTTGCCCAATTTTAAAAGAATTTAGGCTATTAATGTTTGAAAAATGTGTCTTAGAGGAGAATGAAGTTCTACGTATCTTAAATGGAGAAATTGGATGGGATATCTTATATGATTACTCAGTGGCAGCACTTCGTTACAGAAAGCGAATAGTAGAAGGAGATTTTTAGATTTTTTTTTTAATTCGAAACTAACTTTATACTTTGTCAACCTAGTAGACGGCCAAGGGCCAATTCCAATAAGACTTTAGATTAAGCTTATGAATTGTAAAAAAAAAATTGTATTGAAATAAAAGTCAACTAACTAACTAATTATCGCCAATGGGCCCACAGATATCTCATATAAGTTGCGTGGGTACGAAGTTTTACTCATCTGTAAATTTCATCGTTCTTGAGACTAAAATGACCAGCGTCTTCTAACAGGTTCATAGTTGTGAAAAAGACGATTTCATTTCTCTATTGCTTTCTTAACCTAAATAAAATAATAATAAGTGGGGAGCCCCAGTGGCCTATGTCATTTCTCACAACCATGCCTTATCACAGTGGATGGGCGTTGTACTATTCGGGAAGGCTCTGACTGGTGTCAACTTGGCAGCGCGCCCAGATGTTGTAACTTATAATACACGTCAATTGTGCTTACTATACCTCCACGCAGTATCCACTGGGCCCTGGGATGCTTCGTCCAGAGCTGACCTGCTAAACTAGTAAGTGCGAGTGTTGACAAAGAAATGCGGAACAAAAGAATTGTGATTTATGATCAACACTATAATGCTCTGCGAACAATGACTGACTGCACGAATGTCAGTGGTCTACGATAGCTTTTGCGTAAATGTCCCAGCGGATGTATCCGAATGAGAGAATCAACGGTGAACTCCAGCAGTCAAAAAATCCATCAGAACCGCTGCCTCTGAGGTTCTGTGTTTCACTCGGCCCCCAAAACGAAACCCATGGTTCGATGAAGAATGCAGGCAGTCAAATGCAGCCAAACAAAAAGCACGACAAATGCTGATGCAAAAACGAACGAGGGCTGCTTACGATCAGTATAACGAGATTTACAAGGAGAAAAGAAGGGAAGAACACCGATTTCTCAAAAAGAAAAAGAAGCAGCATGAGAAGCGCTCGTTTGAGGAAATAGAGAGGTGCCATGACAGGAACGAGATTCGGAAGTTTTACCAAAAGATAAGAAGGTCCTGCCAGGGTGGCAAACCCCGAACTCAATCCTGTAAAGACCAGCAGGGAAACATAGTTGTAGAGTCACAGTCGCTACTGAGGATTCCGCTGTCAGGCAGATTGCCCCATTCAGCTTGAACGATGATCAAGAATATCGTCCTCCCAACCTAGAAGTTAAGCTTGCCATATGCAAACTTAAATCATATAAGACAGGCAGGTGCAGATGGCCTTGATGCCGAGCTTTTCAAGGCAGCTGGAGACCAGTTGGAAAGGATCATGCACCAGCTGATCTGCATGATATGGTCGGAAGAAAGCATGCCTGATGAATGGAACCTCAGTATCGTATGCCCGATCCTAATGAAGGGAGACCCTCACAATTGCGCCAATTATAGAGGGATAAGCCTCCTTAACCCGAACAGTGCTGTAATTATTTTGTTAAATTTTTTCAAATTAAATTTTCAGGGGTTGTAGATGAGGGGTTTTGAAAGCTCAAAATTCAATTTAGTGTGACCGTATGGTGACGCTAGCTTAATTCGGGTTAACTTCGCCTATAAGATCTTGTCTGCTGTAATATCTGAATGTCTGAAACCACATGTCAACAACTTGATAGGTCCTTATCAATATGGTTTTAGACCATAGAAGTCCACAATAAACCAAATTTTCACATTACGGGAGATCTTGGAAAAAACCTGATAGTATAATATCGATATACACCATCTCTTTATCGATTTCAAGGCCGCGTCTGACAGTATTTACAGAGACGAGCTGTACAGAGCCATAGCCAGAAGAGTACGCATCGCGAGGCCATGTAGAGCGGATGGACCTCAACGCTCCGGCTCGAAGGGTTTTCGAAGCACATTGCAGCGAAATCGCGGAAGGGGAAGACCTCGTCTAAGGTGGCGCAATCAAGTGGATGAAGACCTCTACCGACTTAGAGTGAAAAACTGGCGAGAGCTCGCTCGAAATCGAGGTCGTTACAGAAGGATGTTGGTTGAGGTCCAGGTTCACCCCGAACTGTAATGTAATATGAACAGTTGTGTTCTTTATCCTCAAATATGCTTTACACGAAAAACGAAAATGTGATATTCTATTTTCAATCCAATTTAACTCTTATAACAAGTTAAGCTGATATTAGTGAATTGAATTGAGCATTGGAAGTGACCAATGAATTGGTCAGCAAGTGAATAATGTTACAAGACAATTATTTTGATGGGCTCTAAAAGCCAAAATAAGCATTTAAAATTTTCTATCCAAAGACTTCCAAACTTTTGCTATAAAGTGCATCACTAGCAATCATCATCTTCGCCTTGCCGCATCGCGCTTACCCAGCACTTTGGAAATTATGATATCAACTGTGCACACAACAAACGAGCATCTTAAGCATTAGCATCAACAAAAATCTACTGATAGCATTCAAAGCCACAACATCCAGGAGGAGACGTTAAGAGTGAAGATGGAGCAAAGTCACTGAAATAATAGAACTTCAACACAACACCCAACTAAAGCAAAGTTCGACCAAGTGTCAGAGAACCCACAATAACAGCACCACTGCAGCCGCACCGTGCTGTTCTTCTCACCATTTTGATTCTCTGAAGTTCAAGAAATCAGATTAAAGTGGCGTTGAAATGTTTGCATGGGAAAACTTATTCGTCTGTTGTGACGTAGATATAACAAAAAAAAAAAAAAAAACAGAAATTGGTGCCAAGCGATATAAAGTAGCTCCCAGCCGGATATACTATACTATCTTAGCAAGGATTCTCTGTTGCATTGGTTAATGTATTCAAATGATTTCACCCGTACTCTCCTGGCTGTGGGCGAGATAAGGACATGCAAGTGAGAAGTGTGCATTTGGTCTTTTGTATGTACATAGTGCGTTATTATGCTTTAGAGTTGGGCTTTTTTTTGTGGCTGAGTGGATGGAATCCTCCCCGAAAGAAGACTAACCCGAGGGATGATATTGTTCTCCGAGCTGAGGATTAAGATTAGGATTGCATTTATTAGAGAAGAAGTCGATGCGATTACTAACGAAATTACTATGCTTTTTATGTTACAGAGTTTCAGCTGCATTTTATTTTGTATTTAACAGGAGCTATGCCTGGTATTTGCATTTGAAAATGAATCCTGGAGACGTTAGCAGAACCTTCAACATTTTTGTCTTTCCCTTTTGTTTGAGACACATTAGCTCTAATTCAGTGCAGGGCAGATGCTTCATGGATGGAAAGGATATTATTTGCAATATCCACTAACTAATAATGCTTATTGCGATTATACTTTTAAATAGGAACTCATAAAAAATTTTATACACCAAAAAGGAATTTGGGTATGTGCAGCGATTCCAACCAATATGTAAAACGTTACTCTTTCAAAAACACATTCATCATAAAGTCAACGACAGCGACAGGTTGGTTGCAGGCGTCCACTACCTTAGTCGTGACTTTCCACTCCTGCGACGTCCTTCGGGGTTAGATTCGATGACTTTTCAGGCCGGGGCATTGTTGTCCATCTCAGTCGTGGGAAATTGACTCTTCTGATTAGATTAAAATTGCCGTCTCCAATCACCGATTATGCAAACAGGACCAAAGACCAATCGAATAGTTTTCCTCTCAAAGTATTCTGTTCTCATCCGCTGATATCACAGTCCAAGTCGAGAGAGGGCTTGACTCCTCAATCGCTTTCTTAGCCCATAAAAGAAAACGATTGGCAGTGATTTCTCATTTGATTTCAGCGCTGGTGTCATTGTCTGAATTTATATTGGACCCTAATTTGTAAAAGTCTTTACCTACCTTTATATAAAAAAAAAAAACATAAACTGCCGCACATAAACATGCAACCACAACCTAGCCAACCCAGCAGGAAACAAGCAAATTTTCACGATATTCAGGTCTCCATCAACCTAGTCGCGCCTGAGTTCCATATGGACGGTCGAGCTAGCTCGAGCGGTGGAAATTTGAACACCTTCCATACGTCAGCATGAGGCTGTGCATCGGCGAAAATTTTGTTGGCAACAACTGTTGTCAAGGTCAAGGCAACAGGTGGAAGATTCCATTTACTTAGGTCTAAAGTCGACCCAAGATCCGAAGCCACATTTATAACAGCAGCAGCGGCACAATTGCTGAATTTAAAACGGTGTCAGACCTCAGACCGTGGCGAGAGTAAGTGAGTTGGGTTTGGTCAGCAGTGGCACAACACAAAGCAGCGTTGACTTAACGTTTGCGTGGTAACACTTGATGTTTGAAGTTTTTGTAAGAGAACTAGTTTTCAAGTCATTGACTGGGCATCTTCTAGCCCAACCAATAGAGGCAAATAAATGGCAGCATTTACAAGGACTCTGCTTAGCAGATCCCACATTTTTTTGAACCTGCTCTGGTGGATCTTATACTGAAAAGTTTTTGCCGACATACTCCTTCCACAGATAGTACGGAGTCAGGATGTCCAAAGTCCAGTGGCCCAGATACACAACTCGGCTGGATCATTTTCGGAATGGTTCGGACTGAAACCCCCGTTCAGGTCAGACTTTTTACACACGTAATCTCAAAATTTGCTCGATTGTGGACTTTCCTGGTCTTAAGACTCACTGATAAGTTCCTTTCAGGTTGTTGAAGAACAGCTCCAGACGTTCACATAGTGTGACAGATAAGAATTGAAAGCGATGTTTGAGAGACTAATGCCACTGTAGTTAGAGCAATGTGGAGGGTGTCTTTTATTGATTATCAGGCATACACTGTCCAGTTTCCTTTCAAAAAAAAGTTCGTTCCGATCATTCCCAACCAGATCATCTCATGCTGCTTTGAACAGTTTGCAGCTTAGGCGCTTGCTAAGTTATTGATTTTTCTCAAACACCTGTATTTCAGTTTGGCAATATATTTGTGCATATGTCACGTCGTCTAAACAATATGGCTTTATATTACAGCGGAAGTCCCGTCGCCATTTCTGTTAAACTGGAGAGATTAGAGACATGTTCCTTCCATTTCCTCAGCTTCGTTTGTGGTTCTAAAACGATATTCTCTTGATTGTCTCTAGGCTTCGGTTTTGGAGCTAAAGCCTCTGGTGCACTATTCTACCTTTTGATAAGACTGGAACATCATACTTGCTATGGCATCCTTTTATCCTTTATCATACGCTTCTCGTGCTCTTCCTTTTTCTTTCTAAAATGTCGGAACTCGCGGTAGAAATGGCGAGCAGCTGTAGTGTTTCTTGAGGGCCTTTTTGTATGCATTTTGTTTTGCTCGCTGACGCCTTGTCAAACCAGGAGTCCGGTGTGGCGGCTGTGTGAAACCTATGAATTTATAGGCGGCATCTATGATGGCTGCTGGTCAATGTTGCCACCGCTTGTCTATGCTTGATACTGGGGCAAAGAACATTCAAGGAGATTTTTGGCGATATGATATTAAAAGGACATACTCATTGTCAACCGAAAAGAGTCGGTTCCCATTAGAACACCGTAATTAAGTCGGAATGAGCGCTGTTAGTGACAAGATGGGGGACCGTCCGTAACTACTGCGTGCTGTTGTCATGTGTTTTGTGTTATTTGTTCTATGTAGTATTTGTGTAGTTGGTCTTGTGGTGTATCAGCCAAATGGTCTTTGTCGCCCGGCTGCAACCCCCCTACTCCGCAGATTTATGTGTGGAGTAGGTTTCATATAAATATAAATATATAAATATAAATACAAATAAGGACATACTCAATTTCTTGTGACGTCGAGTTTTCTGCTTTCATTTCCATATGTTGGCCTCGATCGGGATATCTGCAGATGTACTTTGGCTAGATCGAGTAAGGTGTCCGAGTCAATGTTCAAATTTTTTTTGTGGACATCAAATTGTGCGAAGCACGTATACCTGCTTCCATTCGCAGTGTCGTCCTGCAGCGAAATCGATTAGCCTGAATCCGTTAGCGGTGGTGATTTAGAGCAGGCTGTGTCATCAAACTATTCCACAAAAAGATGTCTTCTTTGCTCAGCTTGGCAGTGAAATCTCCAAGAAGTGTCGTAGCTAAGGCATTGCTCGTACGTTCTGTCGAAAAACTAGAAGAACCTGTGTTTGTGGAAGCGCGTATACCTGTGTCTGTGTCCATGATTTAGAGGTTTTTTTTTATATAATTAACGCGCACATCAAGGGGTTATGACTACCCTTATAAAGTTATGGAACACAGTTCGAGCATTTAGGAAAGTAAGAGAAGGTTTAATAGGAGACACCGATGCACGTTGCTTTTGAATTTTTATGAATCGTAATGCAGGGGAAACACAGAGCCAGGTAAAGGATTCTACATACGGGTGGTGCGACTAAAATAAGAATCTCTATACATTTGAGGCTGGTGTTGGCGAATCTACCCTTGATGCGGATTGTCGTCAGACGCTCATTCACCGAGCTGAAACTCAAGTCTTCTTTCTTGAGTCCGGTCTCAATTACCAAACCGCATTCAAATAGATGTTACTATTGTTCACGGTAGTTATCAAAGTAGTTCATATAACAGTCTTTCAGTTTTTACATGCTCGGACAATCCCATTGCACTTCCCGGATGGCAGTTACATCTTCCACTAATTGTTCGGCTTCAATTCGCTGTTCTTATTTCGTTTGAGTATAGGTTGTCATCATATCATAAATCCATATCGAATTCTGTTGTAATATCTAAAGTATATCTTCTTTACGGCCGGGCACTCACCCCGACCGAATATGACGAAGAGGTCCTATAAGGCATTAACTAAGAAGCTCATCCTGGAGCTGTACGCCACACTTGGCTGCCGTCAGTTGTAAAAGAAGATATGCATTTGCGGATACACACCATACCTCTCTCTCATTAAGACCTAATCTTGGGTTAATTAATTTGGTATCCGATGTTCATCACGTGGAGGTGGAGAGTAAGGGCTGTAGACAGAGAACAACGATATATAGAGAAATTGAAGCGTTAAAATGCTTCCCAACAAACTTCTCTGGATAGAAAAGAGCTCTCTTGTTTAGCTGTTTCGTTTAAACAAAAACTTTACATTCCTCACGTCGCGTCGGTATGATTGCGAGAGAAATGCGCCAGACCATCTCCTTACCGAATTATGTTGTGTGTGAAATGGTCAAGGCGACAGTTATTCAATAAATTTAAAATTTCTGACACTGCTTTATGAAGAGAAAAATTCGCTATAACATCGATATTATCTCCACTCTATGTGATCGATTCTGGTGTTCTTCTTCTTTTATCAATTCGATGTTCATTAAAATTCTTATGTTTATAAGTCTGTTGTGTCATAGCCTTTGTCATTCAGCTGCACAGCCATTAAAATAACGTAAATGTATAAAGAAAACAATTTGTCCCTTTCACGGCGGACATTTAAGGTTAACCTTGTCTTGAAAACCACACTTCACTGAAACCTAACTCTTCTTTTGTTTTTTACTCAACAATTAAACACAAGTGACAGATGACTGGCAGTCAACTATCAACACAATTATTAATGCTGCCCAATTTGTTTAGAAATATAATTTCCTCTTATCTTCGAGTGAACAAAACCAAGAGTCATTTGAGTAAAACGTGGCAAAACGTAAACCACAGCTTACATCCAAGTAGGTATGTGAAGGCAAATAGTCTTCACGGAGTTAACAATTCATCATATTCATACAAAGCTTGAATACATTTTAGCACCATAAATAACTAAGTTTATCATTCTATGCAGACGAACAAAAACCAGCTGATTACAACATAGGGAAGGACCCTTTAAATGGAACTCGCCCACTTTTACTCACTTAAACAGTTGCCAGTTCCCGCGGCGGTATGTAACTATGTCAGTGCGTGTGGAGATAAAATTATTTTGACATCACACAATGTAGCACCCACTTTTGTCTTCGTTATATGTACTATTATCCCTTATCAAAACGATGGAGCACCGAATGACATTGTTAAATGTCCTTGAGCGGGAACCCATCCCTTACATTTTAGCCGACACACACCTGCCTGAAAGATGGGAATTTGACAAATTAGATTATTTTCTTGCAGCACCAGATCTGAATAGTAAAAATGCTCTTCCTTTAATTGAAGAAAGTTAATGTGTTCTCTTCCCATTCTGAGGCTAATGACATGATGAGAATATTTTGTAAGACATTTTTTAAGGTAATTTCTTAAAACAAGCTACGGTTTTAAACCAACAAGGACGCATTAAAAAGGCACTTGTGTAGAATGAAGTTGCTTGTTGTTGTCTAAAGCAGCTGGAAAGAGGGCTTTAAGAACTAATAATTGAACTTGGTTAACATTTTTTTAGTAAAAAAAATATGTCGCTCACAGTGTGTCATATCAAATAAAGGGTCCGCCAAATAACTTTTTTTTTAAATGCTATAAAAAAAAACTACTGAATATTTTCTCAAATTTCTTTTTTTATTTGAAAGTACGATCCTTCCGGTTAATAATGGAAAATAATTATATTCAAATGGATGCCTCGGCTGGCCATCCAGTAGCCTAAACGATCGGTCCTATTTTTAAGCACGTTATCGATTGTGTGCAGCTGTATTTCACCAATGGCTTCACGAATATTGTCTTTTAAAGCGTCAATTGTCTCTGGCTTGTCGGCGTAACACTTATCTTTTACGACACCCCACAAATAATAGTTCAACGGTGTCAAATCGCAGCTCCGAGGTGGCCAAACGACATCAGCTCTGATGCGGCTGATAATGTTATCTTCAACAGCAGGGCGCTGTGTCGGCTGTGTGGCACGTAGCGCCGCGCCGCGCGCAGTGTGTAATTTGGCCAATCTAGCGGAACTTAATTCGCTGAGTGTTTGCATGACTTGTTATTTATTCAAAAATGTTGCTAGATGTATTGTTATCATTGTTATATGAGATTTTAAGATTTTACTCATTTTTAAAAGTTGTATTTCTTATAGATTTGGACACTTTTTAAATCCTAACTAATATTATAAATGTGAAAGTCACTCTGTCTGTCCGGCTTTCTATGTTACCATCTCCCGCCCAAACTACTGAACCGATTTAAATAAAATTTGATACAGAGATAGTCTAAGACTTGAGGAAGGACATAGGCTATATATTTTATCCCTAAATTCCCACGGGAACGGGAACGTATACGGGAATTTAGAAACTACAACACCGATTTCAAAAATGTTTCCACCGATAGAATGCTTCACTATCCCAGAGAAACATAAACTTTAATTCATCCACATATTCCTACGGGAACGGGAGTCCTACCAAATATAATAAGTGTGAAAGAAGCTCTGTCTGTCCGTCGTTCTATGTTACCATCTCCCGCCCAAACTAATAAGCCGATTTAAATGAAATTTTGTACAAAGATTGTTCTGAACTTAAGGACGGACATAGGCTATATTTCATTCGAATATTCCCACGGGAACCGGTCCTCACTATTATTATAAATGCAAAAGTAGCTCAGTCTGTTCACCTTTCTATGTTACCATCTCTCGCCCAAACTAATAAACCGATTTAAATGAAATTTTGTACAAAGATTGTTCAGAACCTGAGGAAGGACATAGGCTTTATATTTTTTCCCTATATTCCCACGGGAGCAGGAACGTATACGGGAACTTTGACACTACAGCACCGATTTCAAAAATTCTTCCACCGTTGGAATGCTCCATAATCCCGGATAGCATTAACTTCAACTCACCCACATATTCCCACGAAAACGGTCACCATATTCCTACGGGAACGGGAGTCCTTACTGATATAATAAGTGCGAAAGTAGCTCTGTCTGTTCGCCTTTCTATGTTACCATCTCCCGCCCAAACTAATGAATAGATTTAAATGAAATTTTGTACAGAGATAGTCTAAGATTTAAGAAACGACATAGGCTATATATTTTATCAGTATATTCCCACGGGAGCAGGAACGTATACGGGAACTTTGACACTATAGAACCGATTTCAAAAATTCTTCCACCGTAAGAATGCTACACTATCCCTGAGTAACATAAACTGTAAGTCATCCCCATTATTCCTACGGGAACGGTTACCATATTCCCACGGGAATAGGAGTTTTTATTAATATCATAAGCTTGAAATGAAATCTATCCGTCTATTTTTATTTGTTATCAAAAACCGCCCAAACTATTAAACCTATTTATATGAATGTTGGTACAGAGATATAGTCTTGAGCATATGCTATGGCTATGTATGTTATCCCTGTATTCCCACAAGAATGGAAACGTTAACGGGAACCTAGAAACTGCTGAACTGATTTCTAGAAGTAGGTACTTCCCCGTTAGAACGCTACACTTACTCAAAGTAACATTAACTTTAATTTATCCCTATTATCCCATGGGAACGGAAGTACTTACTAACATTATAGATCCGAAATCAACTCAGTCTGTCTGTTTTGCTTTGTTACCATCTACCGCCCAAACTATTGAACCTATTTGTATGAATTTTGGTGCAGAGATAGTCTTGACTTGAGCCAGAAGAAGGACAGGGACAGGGTCTGTATTTGTTTTCCCAATATTGCTACGGTAACGGCAACGTAAACGGGATCCTTGAAGCTACTGGACCGATTTCAAAAGTTCTTTCATCGTGAGGTGATTTCTGTCAAATTGTCTATTACACAGTTGACCTGAGAAGAAATGTCTATCTTGATCTTCAAATAAATATTGGCAATCAGTAATGCCTGTGTGAAAAGTCGATTTCGGCCCCGACTAATGAGATAGTTAACCATATAAACTAATAAATTATGTTTGACGTATTGGGGGATGTTGTCGAATGTCTATCAGTAGACAATATTATGGACACAGAGAAAGTCACATCACACCCTATAGAGTTTATCAATGCCTTAGAATTATCAGGAGTGAATGCAAGTTGGTGTTCCAGTGCCAATAATGAGTAATACAAAATTGTACACAGCTATAAATTACACATCTGGGATGCTGCATTATAAAAGTTTTAATAATGACTGGAACAGCGAAATAAAAAAACTATTTATTCCCCGTATTTCTTTAGTTCCCACTGATTAGTCATTTTAGTTTAAAAGAGTGTATCAAACTTGCAAAACCTTTTTATTAGACAAAAGAAGGAAAAGGTAGGAACGTCGTGTCCAAAAATGTACTTAAATAAAATATAACAATAGTTTACTAAAACACATGAATGTGTCTTATTTGCAAAATAAGTATAGCCTAAAAAATTAAAAATGCTGCTGAAAGTCACTATTCCACGCGGACGAAGTCGCGGGCGCAGCTAGTTCTATATAATATTAAAAAATAATTATTTAAACAGTTTTATTGTTTTGTTTTAGCAATGGTTGCTTTGCTTGGAAATCTTGTTGAATAGTTATTTTGATATTCACTTTTATTATAAGAATAGCTAAAAATGAAAAAATCAGTAACAAACAAATAGATAAATCTTTTTTCGTATTTATTTATTTTGATTACTTTCAACTTGATTTTTTTAAATAAGTTACAAGAAGTACATATTAATTTTCTATATCCGAGCTTGAAGTATCGGAATTTGTAGCCTTCAATAACGCAATGCATTCTGGTGCGAGTGGGCTGCATTTTTTCCTGAGCTTTGTACAGCTGCGACTCGAAAGGTACGGATCCGATGAAAGTAAGAACCTGTTAATCACATCACGATTTGAGTTTTGCCTTGAAGATTTTCGGCTGAAATGCTCTCGAAAACACCTACATATATTCCTTGTTGCCTGCTTCCTGGGCTTCTTCAGACAATTGCCCAAGTGGCAAAATGCAATCTTCAATGATATGCTTTGAGTGCATGAGTAGCTTATGTATACTTGCAGGCATGTAATACCAAGAATAGTTTCGAAGATAGATATCCCTTGTTTCACTTGCGTATAGCCCAAATTTATCAGCATCTATTTCACAATCACTTGAGATGTTATTTCAGCTGTCACTTCAGGATTTCGAAAAAACTTTCTTGCAGTGTTGCCATCATTTGTTTCCTGCAATTTGCTTTGGCATGTCAACTAAAAGTCCCATTCGTTCCCGAAATTGAGATTGAATCATTTTTTTTCTAATTGCCACGGATTCTTTTTCCATTGGGGTCTTTGCTTGCCACTTCTTTATTTCTAACTTATAAGATATATGTGTAATAGACACTCAAATGCCCGAATTCTTGAATGCAATGGCGAAATGCCAAAACTGAACATTTTTTTATCTGCTTGTATTAAGACAGTATTTTCGGTGTTCATTTCTCTTGGAGTGGCTCCACAAATATAACATTTTTGCGAAGAGCTATATGTATATTGCGACAACGCACTACAAACTTTGCCATCTACCATTGTCAATAGGAGATCATGTTTGCAATGGGCTACAATACCATTTAGTAATAAGTTTGTTGGCTCTAGGTTATTAATTTGTTCCTACATTTCTTGCTCTTCTATATTTATTAGAGCAGTGTTTTCTTTTTTAAAAATAAATTTAACTAGCCTGCAGTAACGTGTTGAATTGGGCCTCGGGTTTTGCCAAACAATTTTTTTTAGAAAATTCGTCAACCAATCGAAGTGGGACAAATGTAACAGAAAAGAGGTTTTCGTCACTATATTCGTCATCGTTAATACTCATTTTGTATCTGCTCTGCGACGAACTACCATCACAGCCCCATTTTGATATGAGACGCAAATATATAAGCTGCGTATCTAAAGATTCGAAGTGCTCAGTAAGTTCGTTTTCAGCTTTTATAATGCGTTTAACTGTTATGTCCAGCAAAGCTTGCAATTTTATTTGTGCAGACACATCATTGACAATAATTGCTTCCTCTGCTGGGTAGCAGCATTTTTTTGCTTCTTGCACAAGATAATATGCCGGGTAGACATTAGCATTAAGCTCTTCAGCTGCTGTCTCATAGCCTTATATTGGAAGGTGCTCATTTTTGTATTTACAATAAGCACAAGCGCTTCTTCTGGTGTTATTATTTTTGTTCCCATTTCTTGGCTTGACCTAGACTTTTTGATTTGCGTGGCTCTTTGGGGAGAGCAACTCGCAAGCTCTTTTACTAAATTGGCTGCATCTCTCTTACCAGCAGATCTCATATTTATTTCGGCTGCAATGTTGCCAACTTCGTTCAACATGGCCCGACAACGATCGCCATTGACTGTAACGGCCACTCCTTGCTCATTTTCTAAGAAAAATTGCCCAATTATGCCTCTGGACTTCCCAGCGTTTTTCAAGCGTACACAACCATATTCGTTCACCGGAAGGAAAAAACTAATTATCTGTCAAATCAGACATGAGTTGGGTGTTACCATTTTACCATTCACGAAATAAGCACTAGTTGAAAAAAAAACGTTAGGTAGCGGACCCTTTATAAGCTAGCTTTATATATTTTTTTTAGCTCCTAAGTAGATTTAAGAAAATCAATTAAAATTGAATTTAAAACTAAAACTAACTTCGTAGCATTTTGCACTTTCTCAAAAAAGATGTTCTAATTCTATCAAATTCATTACCCTACTCCAACATAGTTAACAAAACTAAATTGCGAAAAAACCATGATTAAATCCAAGCTACATTAAGCTCCGCTCCATCTCCTTGTGAATGAAACCAACTCAAACTTTGTATAGAATTCAAGCTGCAAATGTATAGCCCAGGAATGAAGAACAAAGTTCTGTCATGGATAAAAATTTACCACGTGGTTTGCCAACTTTCACTTATAATTCAAAACCATCGAAAGAAAAAGTTTTTCTTTTTTTGTAAAATTCTGAAACCAGCATGTGGTTACCCGATCCATTATAGTCAAATGGAAATAACTTCCAGTGCAACCAATCCTAGTTTTGCTTTTGCTCCTATCCCCAAAAAGAAGAAGTCATGCACGGTACTTTACATTTACATGAGTAAACGTATTTAATTTCATTATTTTACTTTTCGAATTGAAATGAATTCATGAACACTTTCCTCCTTTTTATCTGCTGAAAAATACTTTTAAGGGTGAGTCATGTTAACATCCCTCGTAGCGGGGTGTCAATATGTGTAGATATTATCTCTTCGGGAACGAAGTTGGCTTTTTGATGTGTAGAAAAATTTTTCAGGAGAAAAAATCATGTAAAGATTTCCGTTTTTAAAATAAAAGCCCTAATTGAAAACGTTCCATTTTACATTAATGTATACATACGATAATTCAGGATCGATCAGAAAAGGTAAGATTTTATATCACCAACCACGATGGCTTAGGCTTTAAATAGAGGAGGATAAGTTTTCTTTTCGGGCTGGTATTTCCTTTCGAACCTTGAGAAATAGAAATGTAATCCCGCACCGTAATACACTTTTGACAAAATGTATTATAAAAGAGATACCACCGAGTTGAAACTAACAACGAGTAACCTTTTTCCTTAGCATATTCACGTGTATCTGCACATAGTTGTCACAATTCACCTTTTTCCAATGATCATCCTTTTATTATGCATCCAGAATGCGAGAGCGCTCAAGAAACTCACAAAAAATAACCTTTTATGTAGAATGTAGTGCTTCCCTGAGGGAGATGTGAGTTTGCCATTCTCCCTTAACACATGCACCAACTAGAGACCGGGAATTGTTGGATGGGCAGTAAACTGATTCCAATGTGAGTTGGGATTTTGTTGCACAAGTTAGCAAGCATACCTACTTGGTTGCACTTTCTAATTTTTGCAACTCTTGGTTGTCCGGTATTTCCCGAGTTCACTCCACCAGAAGCAGAGAGTGGTGTGTGTTTTTTTTCGGTGGAACATTTGGGGTGGCTTGTATTATCGTCGTCTTTGGTAATGTTATAGAATACACACTCTTGTATAAGTATACACACGTTTGCATGAGATGCAAATGCAATCTTTAGTTCGGTTATGTGTCCCTTTTTTTCTCAGGTGGTAGGATCGTTGTTGTTCCACCAATATACTGGTAAAAGCTAGTGGAGCATCAAGTGCAACGTGAAACCAATGCTCGTATACTATGTGCTATAGCGTGCGCAATGATTTGGGGACGGTGATGTAGTAGTATAGTTTTGGGACGGTGCTATGCCGCTGTTGCCTCGCGCCACAGCACAATTCCGTTTTTGATTCTTGAACTTTGTTCTTTGGGATGAAACCTTGTATTAGGATAGGATGCTATGCCGTGTGTTTTAACTTTTAATGTTTCCAGGTCAATGGGTTTTCGAAAAGTCTCATGTTGTGTATCTCTTGACTGAACTTGTGCCACGAACTTGTAGCCGGTTGTAGATATAAGAAACTACAGAAACCTACACCTGCCTTTGTTCAACAAGCGTGTGCACATGTATTTGCTGAAATTTTATTTTATACTTGGTAGAAGTGTCTTGTGAATATGGGAATTCATGAGTTTTATGCTCAGCAATGGTTGATGAATAATTAAAGGTTGAAACAGTGCGGTTGTAGGATGATGTAACTTTTGTGTAGATTGAAACATATACTTCGGTATTGGTACAGGGATGTCTTAGACTATGTTCATTGGGAAGAAAATTTGTCCTCCAAAAATTACAAAGCAGGTGGAACTTTTCTTAATAAAAGTTAAGCAGATAAAATTCGAACGAATATGTTGAAGATGCTCATGTAGAAGATTTTGAAATTGTTTTTTAAGGTAACTGAACAACAACTATACAATAACATTGCATGACTAAATGCTAAATGACCATACCTAAAATGTGACCTTGGTTCATTTTGAATGTGTCGATGGGTCTTCGAAGCTACTTCATCATTCGAGAATGATTTCAAAAACGTTATGAAAAAAAAGGTATCATCCTTTCAAGAAAATCAACCAAGTGGTTCAGGCTGTAGATCCAAATACGGACAGACAGACAAACAGACAGACAGAATTGCAGAACCCACTTTTTTCGTATACTTTATCGAGTGCAAAACTTGGCTTATAGTAGGTACCTATGATCGCAAGTAAAAAGAATCAACTGTGGAAAAGTATCGTCATTTTGCTCACAAGCTAACGACGGATATCCCTCAGTTGGTTAGGAATCCTTAACCCTCCAGTATTAGATTTTAATATCTTGGTAATAATTTTAAGCCCTTCAGTATTGCATTTCAATATCGAATATAGTTTTGTCGAAAGAAAACTCTGTTAGTTTGTTTCAACACGTCGCGTCGGTCGTTCAACATGCAGTTCCAAAAGGACTATTTAGTTACATTATAGTGAAAAACGTGTAGAGAAATACTATCACTTTTAAAACAAAGTAAAAATCAGACGAATGAATCATCTGAATCTTTTGGCAAGTTTAAGTGTAATACAATTTATTACCTGGTGAGTGCAAACCGTGCTAATCTAAAATTTGTTTTTGTTTTAGTTTTAGAAAACGAAGAACTGGTGAACGGATTCACTTCGAAAGATCGATATAGTGCGGCAGTATTCAGGCTGTGCCTGCTTCCTTGTGGTTCTTGACACTGTTGATGAAGAGTCTCCTTATCAAATGTCTGAAAATTTGTAAAAACAAGGAGCAGCAATTGGAAGCAGTCTTCTTTTATACAAGGAAGTAAGTAGCTTTTTCAATATTAAATTTACTTTATTTATATAAATAAAATTTTCCTAATGTTACAGGGATTAGAAGCATTTATAAAAACAAGCTCAGCAGCATACATTTTGCATGAGTACAGCCGAACAAATACGCTCAAGGACTCTTCTCGAAGGGCGTTAGTGACGACGGGAGCTGAGTACCTACGGTCAGTAAGTGGGAACCAAACAGTTTTCTTATAGTTCGATAGTATTATGCTTAAAAAAGCCATTCGAGCACTATGTTTTAAGAAACAAAGAAACAAAGTCTTCATATGGAAGCCTTTCTTTATGAATAATAATATTTGTGTTCAAAAGCTTAAGTCATTATAGAGGGGATTTTGCGCGTTACTCGAGCGCGTCAGAAAATCATATGGGGAGAAACCTTGCACCCTGTAATGTTCTACTACCATATATGAAACCTTAATGTTGGGGCGTATGTATATTGAGGGCAGCCCGATCCTCAGAAAAACTTAAGCTCGTTAGATTAAGAGATGGTAAATTGATTACATCCAGAAAAGTGTATATTTAAATATTCTGACAATTTGAGCGTGGCCTAAGTAAGTAGGTGAGTCACAAAGGTGTAATTTTGAAGGTAATCCTATCAGGATTACGGAAAACATACAATCTGACATTTTTCTTGGGGCGATTAAGATAAAATCGTCAATAAAAGGTATAATATATGATGGTTAATATCTCGGTTAATATTGATATTAGCAATTTGGTCCAAAAGAGACGTTTTTTGTTGGAGACTAAATTCTCTACAAGTGTGTAATTTACCATATTTGTCCGTAGCTTTTGTTATTTACGAGATAAATGAATTTCATGGAAAAATCTGGTTTAGTGGCCCGCACTACCTGGCGGGTATGAGTAACGACTTTGCCAAAATAAACATTTTTGTAGAGCGTTCAATTCTGAGAGAAAACTATCTTTGGTTAAAGCGATCCCACGAAATACCGCTGAGCTATAGAAATTTAAAAATAAAAAATTAGAGTTTCCATGTATTTTCAATGGGAAATCTTCACACACTTAAAATTAATATTAAGGCCTTAAAATTTCAAGGGTTTTTTAGTATTTTCAACAAAATTTCATATATACATAATGTGTACATATTTTTTTTATTGCATCCAGTAATAAAAAATAGAAACGACAAATAATTTTCACTTTGAAATTGTCAGACTAAGAGTACTCCTCTATATAATTGTCACATTTATATCTACTGGCTTATATCAACGGAGAATATAAACGAACTCTAAAAGAGCAGCTTTCAAACTCAGTTTATGTAAAGATTCAAAATCTTTTTGGATTACTGTCCGTTTCATAAATGGTCAGAATAATACAAATACACTTTCATTTGTTGTAAACTTTCTTGCGACTTACTTGGAAAAACTTTTGTTACCCAATCCAAATTTAAATATAATCAGTTTCGCCATTCCAAATATAACGGTACCAGAGTTAGATTCCTCATTTACAATAATGGAATTAAAATCATCCCTGTTAAAAATGAAAAATAACAAAGCACCTGGCCCCGATGGTATTCCAATTGAATTCTACAAGAATGCCACTTCTGAGTTTTTAGAATACATGTTAGGTTTCTTCAATAAACTTAAAAGTGAGGAAACTGTTCCTGAAAATTTTAGGTACTACAAAAAAAACAGCCGTTTTTAAAAACGGTGATCGTGAACAACCGGAAAACTAAAGGGGTATTGCAGTCTTAAATTCACTGAGAAAAATGTTCTTACAACTACATTATGTACTATACTTTAGGCCTTCATATTGGGTTGAACAAAACAATATGATCAGCTACCAAGCTGGCTTTCGTGCAAATATTTCAACTATAGATAAAAATTTTTGTTCTATGTACTGTAGCTAAACGATTCATTGATAAAAAAAAAATTTCTATATGCCTTTTTTGTCGATCTGAAGTCTGCATTTGACATGGTCAATAGAAAGTCATTAATATACAAACTTTCTGTCATGGGTTTATCAACCAAGTTCATCAAATTCTATGAGAAAATGCTTGAAAAATAACATGCTTTTGTCCAGAAAGGTGAAATGAAATCTAGAGATTTTAAATGCCAATCTGGTCATTTGATACATTCCAGGAGGTATCACTATAGGTGATGTTAATATTAAAGTCCTTCTTTACGTTATCCTATCTGATTGCCCGCTTACTCTACAGCTACAAATCATAGGCTACAGCAAAATTGTGATAGCTGGGATTTGAAAATTAACAGCTCGAAATCTAAAAACATGGTCTTTAGATCACGCAACAGATCTATAGGTTATAGTCGCAACTGGACTCTTGGGGATAATATCATCGAAAAAGTGGATAGATTTAAGTATCTTGGATATATTCTCACATATAGCCTGAATCCACATGCACATGTTAAAGAAAAAACGAAGCTTTGAATAGCATGTGTAAAATTTTTTTTTGTAACCATTCCGTTGATCCAGCATCGAAATTTAAAGTTTTTAACGCTACAGTAAACAGTTGCTTTTGCTATGGAAATGAAGTATATGGATATGAACAGTTAGAAGAACTAGAAAACGTTCAAAGATACTTTTTCAAACGAATTTTCAAGCTGCCTAAAAACACCCCAAACTATGCCATATTTTATACAGCAATAGATTTCAGCCTAAATCAAGTTATTAATTTTTGTTTTGACTAAACTAAAAGTCACTGTTTGTTTGTTACTAGTTTTCTTTCTTTTTAAACAAATTAACTTATAAACTTAGCACAAGTTTGTTAAAACTTTCTCATTGTTTTTTAAAATTGTAATTTCTTTACGGCAGACGGCATATTGCCATGCTTTCTAATAAATTATATTTCTTTACTATAATATTGTAATTTATGATTTGAAAAAAATAAAGTAAAATTCAAATTGAATTGAATAATTGTCAAATTATCATCCAGGAGGACGAAGACATTAAGCTGATCCCTCTGTATAAAAATCTGGTCAGATCATCCATGACTTATGGCCATGTTTAAATCGTCAGATTATTGAAATATACCCTTTTTGAGTACACTTTACATTCACTTTAAAAATCTGACACGCTCGAATAACTTTTTTTTCAAACTCTCTATACGCCCACCTGCCCCCAGTTAATCGTCAGATTAATATTTATCGGTTATCAGAAAGACAAAGCGCGTATACTCTATAGGAATATCTGACGCGCTCGAGTATTTCAATGTGACTGTTTTTTTTTTTAAACATTTTTAAGAAATCATACACGCTCTTCGCCCCACTAAAATGGAAAACTGCCATACACTTTTTTCGTTTTAGAACGTAAACTTCACAATCCAATAAGTCCCCATGACGCCTTAGTAACTGCAAATTTAAGCTGTATTTCAATCTATTAAACTTCTATTACATATAAGCCCGCTTTGTGTTTAAAACTAGTAAAAAAATATTGAATTTGAATAAAAAAATACATGTTTTCAATACACAGCGTAATTAATTCTAATATAATGTAACGTTCGCTTAGTTCGCAAAATAAAATTTCACTTTTTAATTTATTTCTACCACTTTATTCAGTATCTATACTTTATTCGAACTCAACTCGACTATTGGACTATCACTGGTTAACAACATTTCACTCTTCACTTTATCACTCTATAATCAAAACTGACTGCTCGTTGCGTCAGCGGTCCTATTTATATAGAACAACACTCATCTAGAGCGTTCCAGTTTCTTCTCCATGGCTTCCACATTTGCTGTCAAGCATCTCTACACTCACACACACTGGCTTACAAGCAATGCCTCTCATTTATACCATTCCATTATAGTGTTGCCAGTTGTGTTTTCGGTTAAACGTTTTCGATTAGGAAATTGGTATAAATGTTGGGTGTTCATTACACTGCCCCCTTCTTAAGATTGTTCGTCCCAAATAATTCCATCTGCAGCCTCGCCACTATATCGATGCAGCCGGTCACAATGAACTACTTTTAACTTGCCTCTTAATCCTCTTTGGATGCGGTAAACCACGTCGTTAATCCTCGTGACAACAGTATAAGGACCTTGCCAGTTCTGCTGAAGTTTCGGTGACAATCCCTTTTGACGATGAGGATTATAAAGCCACACACGATCTCCTGCTTGGAATCATGCCGTTGTCGCTTTTGTGTCGTACCGTGTCTTCATCCGGTCGCTGTAGGTTTTCATCCGTTCCCTTGTTCTTTTATGGATGTCAGCGAGTCTCTCCTTGAGGTCATCCACATACTCGTTCGTGTCCTGTGGCTCCTCTGTGGGGCATCCAAATTTTAGTTCGCTGGGCAGCCGCATGGTTTTCCCGAACAGGATGTCAGATGGTGTTTGTCCTGTCGAGCTATGTACTGCACTTCTATAGGCCATCAGGAATAGCGGAACGTGCCTATCCCAGTCTCTTTGGTAGTCGCCTACGACCTTGGTGAGGTGTTCTTTCAAGGTCCGGTTGAATCTTTCAACCATCCCATCAGATTGTGGATGAAGCGGTGTGGTTCTGGTCTTCTTAATGCCAAGTAGTCCGCACACTCCTTGGAAGATGTTTGACTCGAAGTTCCTCCCTTGGTCGGAATGGAGTTCCATAGGCACGCCAAACCTACTTACCCAGTTAAACACAATCTGGTCGACCACCGTTTTGGCTTCTTGATTTGGGATGGCATACGCCTCAGGCCATTTGCTAAAATAGTCCATTACAACCAGAATGTACTTGTTTCCAGCGTTGGTCTCTGGAAAAGGCCCAGCCACATCTACTGCAATCCTCTCAAAAGGTGATCCAACGTTGTACTGATGCATCTTACCTTGAATCTTCCTACCAGGTCCTTTGGTTGCAGCACACTTGTCACATGTTCGGCACCACTTCTCCACGTCATCTCTAGCAAGTAACCAGTAGAACCGATGTCGCACCTTCTCCAGTGTTTTGTTAACTCCCAGGTGACCTCCAGAAGGTCCGTCGTGCATCTCACGAAGAACTTCACTGACTTTCGATTGCGGTACGATCAGCTGCATCACATATGATTTACAGTCAGCGGACTCCCATCTTCGCCTGAGGACACCTTCTTGCACATATAGTGAGTCCCACTGTGCCCAATAGGCTTTGAGAACTGGACTCCTGTCAGAAATGTCTCCCCATTCAGGTTTCTCTTCATTTTCTTTCCATGCGAGAATGGGTTCGATATCTGGATCCTCCTGTTGAGCGGTCCTCACTTCCTCATTGCTCCATCCGCATATGGGGTCAGCTCTTAGTCGCTGAGCGGTAATATTTTCTTTGTTTTCTTGTCGCCTACAATGCTTGCAATCCTCTTTGCAAGGTCTTCGGGACAATGCGTCGGCGTTTGAGTGCAGCTTTCCTCTGCGGTGTTGAATCTGGTAATCATAAGTCTGCAGTCTTTCTATCCACCTTGCGACTTGACCTTCTGGATTTTTGAAGTTCAACAGCCAGTTCAGAGCACCATGGTCTGTCCGCAGAAGGAATTTCTGTCCATAGATGTACTTATGGAAGTGCTTTGTTGCCAAGATAAGAGCTAGCAGTTCCCTTCTGGTCACGCAGTAGTTTCTTTCAGGCTTCGAGAGGACCTTACTGTAATATGCCACAACTTTCTCTTCGCCATCATGCACTTGGGATAGTACCGCCCCGATTCCAACGTTGCTTGCATCTGCGTCGATGATGAATGTTTTGCCAGGTGTTGGATGTGCCAGCACTGGAGCGTTACAGAGGCGGTATTTGAGTTCCTGAAAAGATTTTTCACACTCACCTGACCATTTGAACTGCTTCCCTTTTTCGGTGAGCTGATGCAAACTTTTTGCAACTCCAGCAAAGTTCTTAACAAAACGTCGGTAATATGTGGCAAGACCAAGAAAGCTTCGGAGTTGATGTTTGTCCTGTGGTGTTGGCCAATTTTTGACGGAGTCAACTTTTTCAGGATCAGTCTTCACTCCTTGGGAAGAGATGATGTGTCCCAAATACTTAACTTCGGTTTTGAAAAGTGCACATTTTTCTGGATTCAGTTTAAGGTTAGCCTCTCGAAGTCTCTGAAACACGGCTTTTAGGTTCTTGCAATGTTGGTCAAATGTTTTCCCGTAAACAATGACATCGTCCAAGTAGACAAGGCACGCTTTACACGTCAGTCCTTGAAGAACGCACTCCATCAAACGCTCGAATGTTGCCGGAGCGTTGCATAGCCCAAACGGCATAACTTTAAACTGCCAGAGCCCATTACCTGTAGAAAACGCCGTCTTTTCCCGATCATCAGGGTCGATGTCAACTTGCCAATATCCACTCTTCAAGTCCAGCGTGGAAAACCACTGGGCTCCCTCCATGGCATCCAGGGTATCACTGATTCTCGGCAGAGGATAGCTGTCCTTCTTTGTCACATCGTTCAGCCTTCGGTAGTCCACACAAAAACGAGTGCTTCCGTCTTTCTTTTTCACTAGAACCACTGGTGACGCCCAAGGACTTTTGGAATTTTCGATAAGACCGTCCTTCTTCATTGTTGTTATCATTTCCTCAACCTCACCTTGTTTGGCCAGTGGAAGGCGTCTTGCAGGTTGACGAATCGGTCTTGCATCTCCTGTGTTGATGCGATGCTGCACCAACTGTGTCCTACCATATTGCCCCTTTGCCGATGCGAAGATGTCAGTGTACTCTTGTAGGAGATTTTCAGCCATCCTCGTTTGTTGGTGATCAAGGTTGGATGAATTTAGGATTCTAGCTTTGATGGTTTTGAGCTCCTCCGGAGTTATAGTTTTTCTCGTGGCTTCGTCTGTGATCTTCGTAATTGCTGCAACCGATTCGCAACGTCCAACGACTTCTTCTTTCTTCAACTTTACATCGTACGGTCTGGTGTTTAGTAATCGTACGGGGACCATTTTGTTTTTCGGTGCTACCAGAGTTTTCCCAATGATGACGCTTTGGGAGGAACACTCTGGGTCTGGTTCCACCATGAGATATCGAAGGCTTCCAAACTCACCTTCAAGTTTTGTCCAAACGAACACTTCAGAAAAAGGAGGCAGGATCAGATCTTCCGTGATGACAGTCCTCAGTGTTGACGTATTTTCATTCGAATAGGTCATTGGAATTTCTTTATTTTGGTATTTCAAAACTTGATTACCGATATCCAAAATAACTCCGTGCTGTTTCATAAAGTCGATTCCAATGATGCACTCGTCACATATATCTGCCATCAGGAATTGATGAGTAAACACTAGATCAGCCAGTCAGATTTTAAGACACACTTCTCCATATACTCTTGCTGCTTCTCCCGTTGCGGTTCTTAGACGGTAGCTATTGGTGTTATGAAGCCACGTCGTCTTTACCAGGTCTCGACGAACTATGGAGGCTGTGGCACCGGTGTCGATGGTAGCCACATGTTTGGTCCCGTTAAAAGTAGTCTCCACAGTCAGACTTTTGTTGTCTCGTTTGGTCTGTGAGACCTGGATGGTGGTTCTGGGCCCATCGATACAAGAAACCCACCTCTGCCCCTCGAAGTTGGATTGATAGGCAACGCTGGTGTTGTTGTTACCTTGCTCTAGGTTGGATCTCTTGCATCCACAATGTTGACAAGCGGCTTTATTTGGTGGTAGTCGGCATTGACGCTGTAAATGCCCGGTCTTGTTGCAATTCCAACATCTTGCTAGTCCGCTCCGCTGGTTCTTTTGTATTTCAGCTCTTTGGCACGAGCATTCTTCGACTATGGCTTCTCTAAGTCTATGTACTCCATGAGAAGCCTGTTCTGCTGCTTCAATTGTCAATGCGAATGCTAAAGTTTCGGAAAGAGTACGTGTTCTAGCAGTTCGCACAGACCTCTGAAGATGTATAATGGAAATGGCGAACGAAGGACTCAACAGCAAGCTGGTTGATGATTTCTTCTCCAGCATCCGGGTATGCCAGGTGAACCAGTCTTTCGACGTCTGCTTGGAGCTGCTGTAGACTTTCACCCCTTTTCTGGACTCTGTTATTAAGTTGGACTCGGAAGACTTCTTTCAAGTGGCTATCTCCAAAGCGTTTATCTTTAGCTGCCACGAGAGAACTGAAATCGCCGCTCTTACCAGCTGGAACTGTTTGAAGTAATTCAGCTGCTGGTCCTCTAAGAGCAAGAGTCAGTGCAATGTACTTGTCTTCGTCATCCCAGCCATTTGTTGTCGCGGCTGCCTCAAATTGTCTCTTGTAGACTGACCAAGAAGACTGTCCATCAAATGTTGGCGGTTTCATCTCCTTTTTCTTTGCAGACTCTCCATTAGATTCTCGAATTTTGATTTTCCGGATCTGGTCCAATTCCTTGGTCAGAACAGAGAACTGTTTATCACATCGGCTTTCTACGATTTCAAAACGATTCTCTACAACAGAAAGCTGTTTTTCCATACCTTCAACGCGTTCGTCAACGGCAAACACATTTTTTTCAATGTTGATCAATTTGCCTTCTAGAATGTTTTTCTGACCTTCCAAAACATTCTGTTGCGCCTCAAGCCTTTCGAGAATATTCTGTTGTTCCTTCTTTTGCTCGTTTCGTTGCTCTTCCAGATTCTTTTGTTGTACTTCGAGTCTTTCGAGAACATTCTGCTGTTCCTTCTTTTGCTCATTTCGTTGCTCTTCCAGCTTCTTTTGTTGTACTTCGAGTCGTTCGAGAACATTCTGCTGTTCTTTCTTTTGCTCGTTTCGTTGTTCTAACAAAAGTTTCATCATACTAGAAAAATCTACACTTTCATTTACTTCCTCTTCTTCCACTTCTATTTCAAAAACAAAAGTGTTTACGTCTTCCCCTTGCTGTTCTAAATAGTTACGCAAGCGCAGGACGAGCTCATTTTTCGATCCCGCTCTAGAAAGATTTCGCTTACTAACTCACTTTTAAGCTCAATGCAGTTGAGCTCTTCTAACAACTTACCCATTTTCACTGTATATAATTATTATTTTTCTTTTTACTTTTTTTTTTTTTTTTGTTTACACTTTACTAATCAAATAAGTTTTATTTACACTTCTGACACCAATGTAACGTGCGCTTAGTTCGCAAAATAAAACTTCACTTTTTAATTTATTTCTACCACTTTATTCAGTATCTATACTTTATTCGAACTCAACTCGACTATTGGACTATCACTGGTTAACAACATTTCACTCTTCACTTTATCACGGTCCTATTTATATAGAACAACACTCATCTAGAGCGTTCCAGTTTCTTCTCCATGGTTTCCACATTTCCTGTCAAGCATCTCTACACTCACACACACTGGCTTACAAGCAATGCCTCTCATTTATACCATTCCATTATAGTGTTGCCAGTTGTGTTTTCGGTTAAACGTTTTCGATTAGGAAATTGGTATAAATGTTGGGTGTTCATTATAATAAATAAACTTAAAACCAATAAAAGAAGTGATGAATTTTATATTTTGGTTCAAATACTAATACTTATCTGTCTTACTATTTAATAATACGAACTTGTTTTTTAATACAAAACAGTATTGAATTCCAATATGTCTTCTAATTGAATTTTAAAATTAAATATGTATATTCAAAGTATTACATTTATTTTTATTATTTTTTTTTATAAGCTAAAGCTCACCTCAAGATTGAACACAAAAACAAATCAATAGTGAGCTAAGATTGCTCAGAATTGTTTTGTTTTTGTGTTCAGTGGGTAATTGCTGAGGGGATTATAAGGTCACGAAGGTGGATATGAAAATTCAAATCACGGTAAATTTCTGAAAATTTAAAACCAAAAAGCAAACTTCGATTTAACAAAATAATGCGAGTTCTTCAAACGCAAAAAAACTTATAAGCAAATAAATTGCGTTTAGACAGCGAAGAAATTAAAAAGGAAAAAATTTGTAGATGCAGGTACTTAGATTATAGATTGTATAAATATTAACAAAATTAAACGCAATGTTTGGAAAATCATTCACAAAACTTACCCTTAGTCTGAGTTTTTCCAAAGTAAATCTGATGCTGCTTCGTCTCAATAGGAGACATTGGTCGAAAAGCACTGCTCACTGAACATGAAATAATGGAATGGAAAGATTAATTTAATATTACACAATTGGCAAACACAAAAAGCAATTTTGGATTTAAGCAAAGAGATGACGCATGCAATAAAAGCAGAGCTTATGATTTTTACAATCCAAAACCGCACTTACATATCACTAAACAGAACACTTATTTCAGATGGACTTTTTTGGGAAAAGAAAGACGAGCACTGTATCGCGGAATTTACAGGACATGACTTTCAGGAGACAGAACAAACTTTAATATTAACATTTGAGCTCATATAAAATAAACCAACACACTTCACTAATTAAGCTAAACTAACAAAAAGATCTTTTCTTAAAAATGTTAAATAGATTTAGGGAAATGAGAACAATGGATGAAATGGGCTTTTTTGTGTATAGGCGAGAACGCGTATCCCGATTACTACGAAATGAGGAAAACATATTTTTGACTTCAAATGCAAAACGCTATTTAAGAACTTGCATAGACATGCAACACACTTTTTTAACAAGAAACACATTTCATTTATTCACTTCAACGACGCGCCATTTAGAACAAATTAATACAAAAATTGGATTATTTTTCTAACACCGAACTCGGAGGAAAAGCACACTTTTTTGTAATGGATTCTATGTAATTTGTTTAATCGAAAGAATGCGAATATTCGATGTAATATTAAACTGTTTGTGTAGATTGTAGAACACTGAGTATTTTCTTATATTTTCACAACAAAACACCGAATTTATGGACAAAAGAATGATCTTTCTTAGGATTTTTCTTTTGCACAACTCGATACTCGATATGTAAATCGTTTTCTAGAAATTGAACACCGGAATAGGGTAACCAATGATGTATACATGAGCGGAACTGATAGAAGTGAAACGAAGTTCATTATCGGCTAAAAAAAATTGTAGGTATGCCAGGTGGCTGCGTTCAAGATGGGCAGCTGAAATCTTCACCGACCGTTGGAGAAGTAAGTAAATGAGTGATGCACTTCACTGTATGGGTTCATATGATATTTTATTTCGGATATAGGTAAATCAGTGTTACCAATTTAGCGACTTTGTTGTTAGAAATGACGACTTTTGCTTGTGTCCTAGCGACCAAAAAATAGTTTTGACGACAAAAATTTTTTAACGACATTAAAATTTTCTTCCGAAACAAAGTTCTACATTAATTTATTTGTACCTATGTCAGACTTAAGTTTGTACTATTTAAAGACACTTTGTATGAAATCATTGCTGGCGGCAGTAAGTAGAAATATAAAATATATAGTTTTAGATTTGTTTTTCAAAGAAGTAAAGTCATAAAAAAAATTTTGTGTCTATCGAAACTGTGAAGTTTTAAAAACAGAAAATACCCGTAAATTGCTGTGAAAGACAATGTTCAAACCATACAATGAAGACAGAAATCTGCAGCTTCTATAATTTTCCTCGAGTATAAAATGGAACTCCTAGATAAAAAATTCTCTCTTCGAAGAAAGGCGCAGACTATGGTTAGATGCTATCAATAGGAAACATCTGAGTACTAAATTGGCTGTGTCTGTTCCAGACATTTTATTTCAGGTATGTTAATAGTTGGGTGCTATTTCATAAACATTGACAATTGCGACATGTGACAATTTGTAAATGACAACTTGGTAATTGTCTAAATCCTGTCCCATAGAAAAATTGACAATTTTGTAGAATTGTCGGGAAATCTGCGACAATTGTCGTTATTTCGGATCATAAAAAAATTGGCATGACAATGAATTGTCAGGGATTTTTTATAAAATTGTCATAAATTCCCCGACAAATTTGTAGTGAACATTTTTTTATCACACAGAAAAAGTTATACAAATTACAATTTCGTCAGTATGTAATTGACAATTGTGACAGGCGATTGAGTTTCGGTCGAAAAGTGACAAGTTGAATTAAAAATGTCGAATTTTTTTTTTTCAAATGAAAGCGATAATGAGTCTGAGATACAAGTTCGCGAAATATGTCGTCCTCGAATTTTTTAGGATAGAAATAACAATGATTTAGATGCATTAAGTGATTTTCAATTTAATGAAAAATTTCGCGTCGCATATAGTTTCTATAATTAGTTTTATGTGTATTAATCAACACCTAGGTTGGTAGTCAAAGGTAAATAATATTGTTGTTAAATTCAGTCTCTTGGGTAACAAGGTAAGAACTACTACGTCAAAATTGTGTACCCTGAACAATGCTAAATATTGGCAGTATTGTATACCAGATGTACTTTCAAACATTTGATAGTCGTGTAAATAAACTATTTACACGACTATCAAATGTTCTTGAAAATTAACAGTAATATTGACAAAATCTCAGGCCAGGCATAAGATACCGAAGTTATAAAGCAACAGTAAAGCCTTTACGTTTTGCAGCACAAGATCTATGTGTAAGTAATAGTAGATAAAGATGAAATCAAAGTAGTACCTGTAAATTTTTGTGAAAGGAGAACCAAAGCTCAAAGTTATGGTAGTGGCCTGTCAAAAAAAACTCATCTTAAAATTGGGTTCGTGAAATCTGGTCCCAGGGAGACGGTTGTTTAAGCAATTTCTTTATTGTAGTTTTAATTTATTGTAGTTTCCTAACGACCAACAACTTTTTTTTGCTTAAAATAATTCAAGTTTTGAACAGAGCTTCAAATTTCATGTTTTTTTCCTAAGGTTAGAGACATGTGCGGTGGTATTGTGGTTGAACTCCGAAAAATCAAGTGGTAGATCACAGTATATCTAGACAATACAGAGAGTCAACTCGTACCCCTTTTTGTTTGAAATACCCTGAAATTTTTTCCATAAGCAAACCTACCTCAACTCCACTCCGGCATCACCGAAATTGCGTTCGATTACTAATGGGAAAATAGACGTGTTTTTTTACAAGACTGTTATATACATAACATCATTTTACATGCAAAGCAAAAACAACATCCCCGACAACCGATGTTATGGATAAAAGGATGGTTAAAATTTGGTCGGGGATAGATATTTGACGTTTAGTCGAGTATCGAATGAGTTTTTCGACTTTTCATTTTATTATGTTGGTGCGTCGAGACTTTCATGTATCTCGAACAAAAGCAAAATGGGTGGCAAAGGGTCTGTTCACAAATGTGTAACTGAATAAAATCGTATGCCCACTCTTACACTACATCGCAATTTAGTTGCTGAAAATTTTTGATTGTTTGATATTGATTTCAAGAGTTAGATTTATAAATTTATATAAAGATACATAAAACAACGTAATAGCAATTAAAAAAGGTCTGTTTAGTGACTGAAAGCAGTTTTTGCATATTTCTTCACAGATTTTTCTGTGAATGTTGACAATTTTTTTCAAAGGTGATTGTTAAGTATGCCATAAAAATGGTTTTATTTTTTTATTATTAATAGTTTAATTCACGAAACAATTACCAAAATATTTTTTCCAACTCACATATAAATCACAATCTCATATGAATTCAGCCCCAGCATGTAAACAGTCAAAAACACACAAGAGAAATTCCTTGTTACCTTTGTGAACAGACCTATTTTTGAAATTTCCAAACTAACAAAAACCGGACAAAAAAAATTGTTTACCTGCATTAATTTCACTACGGAATATTTTTATTTACCACTCTATACAATTGATTTGGGTTTCTAACAAACATTTTTTGCGTTTTTGTGCGAATTTAGCAAAATAAATTCATTTGTTGCCTTTTATTGGTTTGACAACTCATCACGAACACCAACCCACAAATAAAACAAAACGAAGCGTTTTTTTTGGATATCATGTTATGTACATAACATCCTTGTGAAAAAAACACGCCTAATATCAAATTGTCGTTCTAGACTGCTCGATAACGTGAACTGTAATACCAAACTCGCACAATTCCGTATCGAGTTACTCGATAACGTGTGCTGTAATTTGGCTCCCAGTGCTCCTGTTCTGTAACTATCGCATCGATAACATCGATCGAGAAACAGTGAGAACCGCAACGAGAACCTACTAGGTTCATAGAATTTCGTTTCATTTTCCACCGTTTATTGACAGCTTTTATCGAGGCGATAGTTACAGAACAGGGGCACAGTTCTCTCGCAGAGAGTATTGTATTAAAAAAATGTTTTTTTAACGTACGTAATCAAATGAAGAATGAATAAGAATGCTCAAATATGTAAAAGTAAGCTGTCGTGGACCAATACACAGAGTAGATAATACAGAGCGTCAACTTGTACCCTTTGCTGGCAAATCCTAAAATTTTCTTTAAGGTAAAACCTGAAATATCCTGTTACTTTAATTGACGGCTTTTCAAGCTGCAATTGAGTACCTATCATTATTTTAATTTATTTTCATTTTAGTTTTCACATTTGCCATCAACAAATAATTTTTAACGCAGCAGTTTTGAATGAAGCTTTCAACATTCTCAACTGTTACAAGACCAAAAATATCGAAAACACTTTAATTTTTTTAAATTTATTTCAAGCTAACCCTGCGGCTACACGATCAACAAATGGCAAGCCTTCGACTCACACAAACAATCTTTCAAATTCCTGTCCGTGTGTCGGTTGTGACGTAGGCGACTTACAATTAGCCAGGAAACCGGCTTTCAATCGAGATGTCATTATGTATTTCCAAAATGGCACCAAGAAGAAATTTAAAATTCAAAGTTTTTTCCCAGGCCATCTTTTCTCTTTTTGATGGTATTCGAAGAAGCTGTCAATTTCATGGCTACTGAAACTGCTTCTCGGGTGGCTTTCAATATTCCATACCAGTTGGATTTCAATTTCGAAAAGTTTGTTTGTGTATGTTAGAAAGTTTGAATGTATTGTAAATGGCTTACCATATCTTGATCGTGTAGCCCGGGGGTAACCGTCAAAAAGTGTGGATTCTAATTAAGCTTATAGACAAAACGACGGCGCTACCTTGCCGCAGTTGACTTTCTGGTTCTACTCTGTAGATTCATAGAAGAACCAGAGAGCCAACAGTTGTAAAGTATCACTTTTTCGCCCACAAGCTCAATTCGACAGACAAACTTCAGTTGTTTTGGAATCTATTGAAAAAAGTGAACGTGTCAGTTTTTTTTATGAAACAGAGTCAACTGCGGCACTACCTTCCCTCTCTACTTTGGTTTTACTCTGAATCGCGTTATTTGGCTTGTGATTGTCTCATTATTTGTGATAAATGCTTAAATAAAATTGCTGGTCTTATAGCTCATTCCCACCGGGACAAATTCGTAAATCGTTTTCAAAACCGAGCTAAAATCTGTTCCCATCAGTTGTTGTCTGACGTCTCGCCAACTTTTACACTCTTTTTTTTTTTTTTTTTGTTTGAGGGAAATCAGTCTTTTTAGTTTTATTACACATATTTATTGCAAAACAAAGAAATTGAGTCGTAAACAAATAAATTTATATCACTTTTCCTATAAGTTTTATTAATATTATATTATAATATTAAAAACGACTTGAAAATATCTCGTTTATGAAAACATGTGGTTTAAGAGGTTTTGGCTATTTTTGCGAAAACCGCGGAAGGAAAAGGCTATTAGTTAAGTGATTACAATTACATTTGAAGAATTTTAAAAAGAATTGGCATCGCTAGAAAGTAACGTTTTTCAAATGTTTGTTTGTGAAGTGAAAATGACGAAAAGTGCAATGCAGCAAAAACGTAAAAAACTATTTAAAACATAGGTACGTCTTAATCAAAGAATAGCAATAGCAATGTGTACAAAATTTTAATGAGTACCTTCTATTGTGTACAACCAACTCTCATGTATTTATTACAAACGTCATCACGTTTTTGAAAACACTAGCTAGTACTTTTCTAGCTTCACTAGGCATTGAAATTTTGAAATAAAGAAATATAAAACAACTTTTTTTAAACTATTAATTTTAATTTTAATCTACCCTCCAAACTTGAGGTTTTTTTTTAACGTCCCTGTGCAAATAGGTTATTATAAGCCGAGTTTTATTGTGAATTTTTATATTCACTTCACTTAGGCGCTCAATAAAAAACGCTGTACTCACATATACAACTTTATTCCATAAACTCCATTTACCAGCCATCCCTGTTGTTCACTTCTGAAAGTGAGTTATTTTTGTCCACTTACGTTGTTCACTTTAGAGTTGTTGTTTTTCCATGAGCGATGTTTTGCGATGTTTTGCTTAAGTGAATATAAATTCTTACTGAAACACGGCTACAATCATATTTTCATCGTGCTGAATCTGCTTGAGGAATTTAGAGTTTCTCTGTTCGTTTTTTTTAAAGTAACAAAAAGTAAAAAAGTACAGAACACAAAATCGAATTAAATTATAATCCTTAACTTTAATAATTTGGCAGAGTTTCTGTCATTTTTTTAACAAATCAAGCACAGTATATGTAAATACAAACCTTATAGATGAACGAAGTTTTCATTGGTCGATTTGTTGTTGTGTGAATAAAGCGACTGTTTTCTTGTTCTCCTTCTCTGTTACACCAATTTGTTTGACTTGTGGTCTATTCGACAAATTGGTGTAATGAAAAAAAAAAAAAACCAAGGAAACAGTCGCTTCATTCGGACGAAGTTTCAACAAATCGACCAATGTGAACCCTGTCATTTGCACGGCCCACCATTAAGTAACTATAGCCGCGTTTTATCGACAATTTTCTATATTCACTTATGTTCACTTACAATAAAACGATTTTTGGTTTATATTCACTTAGCACGTCACTTTCAATTTTCATTTTCAAAGTTGGTACCCTTTGCACTTGTTCTAAGGACAAGAAACATTAAAAATTTGCATTCAGAAGAATATAAATGCATATCTACCTTTTATTTTCCATTTCTATTTTTCTCTATTTAATTCTCGATTCTCAATTTATTTGCCGCATTTCAACTTTTTACTTTCGATGTAAACAAAACAAATGTCACTTTAATTTTTTTTTCGCAATAGCTGTGTTCAATAAGATTCATTTTTATTTTTAGGATCGGATAATCGAATCGAATTAGGATTCAGATTTCGATGCAGGTATTTATTTCAGTTGCTAGTTTGTGAATTAAAAACTCACTAAGCCATAAATTAGTAAGTGACTTATGAATTAAATAAGTCAAAAGCTTAGAAGAATAAAAAACAAGAGGGAAAACCATTGCTTCTCCTGCCACCATCAACTTAACACCACTTTATTTTCGGAATTCAAACTGGTTTTGAAAGCTGAAAATAAAGTGGTGTTTGTGAAGTCAGTTTGAGGACAGATGCCTTGGTGTGTGTGTGGTTTTGCCTCTTCTTGTATCACCTCTGTGGTCAGAAGTCATAAGGTGTGTTTCTTTACTGAAAATTTGCACGAAATGCACCGAAATTCGGCGAAAGTCAGTCTAATCCCGTTCCGATTTTTCGTAGCAGTGCACAAAAAAGAGAGTGCTCTCGAGAGAATAAAAAAATTTCATTTCCGCCACCAAAATTTCTGTGGACAGAAATCGTGCACAGCCAAAACATACAGGGTGTCCCGTAATTCGTTTTACATACTTTGGGATATGATTCTTGGTCATATTCTAAGAAAAAAATTGTTCTACAGTAAAGTCCGTTTCTCAAGTTTGACATCACTTTTTGACAATTTAAAAAAAGGCTAACTTTGGTGTACCCTGACCTGTGTTAAATTCTATATTTTCTTTTTTTATATAATTTTCTTCCCAAAACAAAGTTTTGACTTTGAGGTAATTTTTTTGGAGAAAAGACCTGTTAAACATAAGGCGTGTTTTATCGAAATTCTATGTGCAGTTATGTTCATTTCAGTAAAACATCGCTCATGGGAAAACAACAACTCCTTATGTCAATAGCCTAAATGAACATAAATATCGCAGTTAGCTAACTGCACAACAGGGATGGTTGGTAAATTTCTTTTTTGGCACCCAGAGGTTGGCAGTCTTTGGGTTGTGTTCGTTCATATTTCTGATTTTCGACAACAGATTGAATAAGTCTGTTTCTTTACTTTTTGTGCACAGAAATTTTTTTTTTAAGGAGTGGTTGTAAAATTCTTTCAGAAACTCTCTGAAAGAGCGTAATTGTCTTAAAAGTAAAGAAACACCTTGAACAAAACATTCGCAGCAACGCAACGCTTGGAAAAACGTCTGTTTGACAGTTGTGGTATTTGTTTTGGCTGTGCACGATTTCTGTCCACAGAAATTTTGGTGGCGGAAATTCGCAGGACGGGGAAATTTTTTTATACTCTCGAGAGCACTCTCTTTTGCACTGCTACGAAAAATCGGAACGGGATTAGACTGACTTTCGCCGAATTTCGGTGCATTTCGTGCGAATTTTCAGTAAAAAAACACACCTAATAGCTAATAGAAGAGTCAGGTGGTGACTTGGTGGGGACATAAATAGACACGCAGTTACTAACACTCACACACACACACACACACACACACACACACACACACACACACACACACACACACACACACACACACACACACACACACACACACACACACACACACATACACACACACACACACACACACACACACACACACACACACACACACACACACACACACACACACACACACACACACACACACACACACACACACACACACACACACACACACACACACAAGGAAAGTTTCGCAATCGGTCAGAAAAAAAGAACATCAGACAGAACACATAAGAACATCAGAACCAAGGCAACCAAAAACATGAGTCACAAAATGAATCTAATTGAACACAGCCATTGCGAAAAAAAATTAAAGTGACATTTGTTTGTTTACCTCGAAAGTAAAAAAGTTCGAATGCGGCAAATAAATTGAGAATCGAGAATTAAATAGAGAAATATAGAAATGGAAAATAAAAGGTATGCATTTATATTCTTCTGAATGCTAATTTTTAATGTTTCTTATCCTTAGAACAAGTGCCAAGGGTACCAACTCTGAAAGTTAAAATTGAAAGTGACGTGCTAAATGAATATAAACCAAAAATCGTTTTATCGTAAATGAACATAACTGAATATAGAAAATTTTCGATAAAACGCGGCTATAGAGTTTCTTTATTTTTTACAGATGAACAAAAAAACAATAATAAAGAAAAAACTCAGCATTAAGTTAACTCAAAAACCCATACATTTTATGATACTAAGAAAAATACGAAATGGGAAAAATAAAAAAAAAAATTTAAAAAAGTTTTTGCTTTGAGGTTTGTTTGAAAATACAATAATATGATCACTTTTAGTAGTTTTTTTTATGTATTTAATACAAATACAATTATAACAAGTGCTCAAAGCGCCCTCCTTCGTTTTGAATCCATGCCAGAGCCCGTTTTTGGATTTCATTGTGGATGTTTGCTTTAAATTTGGGGTATGAATGTTCAATAGGTAAATATGTCGTATAAAAGAATAAGAAAGCAAATTTGTTCATTAGTTTGTCAAATTAAGTCACGATTGCAGTTTGATCAGAGAGTTTTTTGAAATGCTTTCATTTACGAAAGAACAATACGCAGACATTTTTTTTCTTATATGAGTTTTTAAATGGAAATTGAAGAAAAGCACAACAAAGGATACCAGGAACTTTATACTAACTGAAAATCTGGCAACTCTTAGCCTATAGGAGTCAAATTTAAATACAGTTTCGAAGATTACAAGACTACAAGTAAGACAAGAGTTATCGACAGCAAACACCCACAATGAAATCCAAAAACGGGCTCTGGCATGGATTCAAAACGAAGGATGGGGCTTTGAGCACTTGTTATAATTGTATTTGTACTAAATACATAAAAAAACTACTAAAAGTGATCATATTATTGTTTTTTCAAACAAACCTCAAAGCAAAAACTTTTTTTTTATTTTTTTTTAAATTTTTCCCATTTCGTATTTTTCTTAGTATCATAAAATGTATGGGTTTTTGAGTTAACTTAATGCTGAGTTTTTTCTTTATTATTGTTTTGTTCATCTGTAAAAAATAAAGAAACTCTATGTTTAACAGGCCTTTTCTCCAAAAAAATGACCTCAAAGTCAAAACTTTGTTTTGGGAAGAAAATTTGAACACCACTTAAAATTGAAAATCTGGCAACCCTAAACCTATGGAAGCCTAATTAAAATACAGTCTTAAAGGTTGTTATTTCGACAAAAAATTGAATCTAAGATTAGGTTCCTATCATCAGTTTCGACAGAGATATCGAATTTAACAAAGGTCAGGGTACACCAAAGTTAGCCTTTTTTAAATTGTCAAAAAGTGATGTCAAACTTGAGAAACGGACTTTACTGTAGAACAATTTTTTTCTTAGAATATGACCAAGAATCATATCCCAAAGTATGTAAAACGAATTACGGGACACCCTGTATACCACAACTGTCAAACAGACGTTTTTCCAAGCGTTGCGTTGCTGCGAATGTTTTGTTCAAGGCGTTTCTTTACTTTTAAGACAATTACGCTCTTTCAGAGAGTTTCTGAAAGAATTTTACAACGACTCCTTAAAATATGACGGATTGTGAATTTCTGTGCACAAAAAGTAAAGAAACAGACTTATTCAATCTGTTGTCGAAAATCAGAAATATGAACGAACACAACCCAAAGACTGCCAACCTCTGGGTTCCAAAAAAGAAATTTACCAACCATCCCTGTTGTGCAGTTAGCTAACTGAGATATTTTTGTTCACTTAGGCTATTCACATAAGGAGTTGTTGTTTTCCCATGAGCGATGTTTTGCTTAAGTGAATATAAGTGCATATAGAATTTCGATAAAACACGCCTTATATGATTCGATTATCATGTCACAAAAATAATCGTTTATTCGTGGAAACCATGTAATTTCATCGTCTATTAGTTTCACCCCACATCCATTTCCCAATTTGTCAGCATTCTATCCCAAATAAAGGATCTTATAAGAGCCGAAAAAGATTTTAGCCATTGCCCATCTTGAACGCGGACACCTCCCTGTACTATTTTCAGTTGATGGAACTTCGTTTCACTTCTATCAGTTCCACCCACCCATGTAAATCTGTAGTAAGCCCGTTCCGGTGTTCAATTGTTGAAAACGTTTTACATAACGAGTTGTGCGAAAGTTTAATCTGAAAAAAGATCATTTTAATTTCCATAGATTCGGTGTTTTGTTGTGAAAATATGAAGATTCAGTGTTCTACACATACGGTTTAATATTACATCGAATATTCGTATTCTTTCGATTAACCGTGTGATTTTTTTTGCAGTGCAAAATCTTTCCGTCTCCGTGAGTGTGAATGATCGATCATTTTGCTTTATTGTTTTTTCTTCATAAATTGGAATTCATTACAAATGTGTGTAGTTTTCTTGATTTTTATTTGATGGTGTTCTACGTAAAGTTTTCTCCGAGTTCGATGTTAGAAAAATAATTCGATTTCTGCGCGGCGGCGCGGCGGCGGCGGTGAAGAAATGAAATGTTTTTCTTGCACACTTTGCTTTGTTTATTGCTTGTCTTCCGATTGTGTAAGTTCTTAAATAATTCCGTTCATTATATTCGAAGTAATCTGGATACGCGTTCTCTCCCACGCCTAACACAAAAGCCCCTTTCATCCATGATTTTCATTCCCCAAAGTTTTAAATAAAGTAAATCTTTAAAAAATGAAGCCCAGTTTTCAATTTCTATTAGTGAAGCAAAGTGTTTATTATTATGAGCTCAAATGTTAATATTAAAGTTTATTCTGTCTCCTGAAAGCCATGTCCTGTAAATTCCGCGATACAGTGCGTGTCTTTCTTTTCCCTAAAAAATTGCATCTGAAGTAAGTGTTTTGTTTAGTGATATTTTGTAAGTGCGGTTGTGTTTTGTAAAAATCAGAAGTTCTGCTTTTATTGCATCGTTATTAGTGTTCCTCTATTTGCTTAAAGTCAAAATTTGTTCTTGTATCTGCCAATGGTATTCAATGTGAAAAATTAGTGATAAGTGTTTTTCGACAGTCGTTGCGTCGTCGCTTTTTGAAGAGAAGTCTACAGATCTACTTTGTAAAAATTCAGGAAAAGGGTAAGTTTTGTGTTTGATTTGTTTCTTTAAATTCAATTGTAATCTTCCTCAAGTCTCACATTTTCTCACATCACGTGGTCATATCAGGGTTAAGGGTAGGTGTCCCTTGTATTTTTCGTTAATATTCGAAACGTTCGCTGACATATTGCTTCATAACTTCTGCAATTTTCTTGATAATTTAATGAATCAAAATATTTTATAAAGATGATAAGCACACAAACAATAATTGTGTATCAATAAAATGTTGAAAATTATTCCGTAACGGTTGTTATAGAGACCAGAAGCTTATTTTTTTTTAATTGAAAATTTCGATTCGTTCAATATTTTGGTCGGGGCAGCCGTATTTATGAACTTTTTGTTTTATGACAAGAAAATATGTATACAACTAACCTGCGATTGTTGTTTTTTTAAATTTTGTCTCCTTATATGAAAAAAATCTTTGTCAATTTGTTGTAATTTTTCGGCTTTCAGCATACTCTTATGGTAATAACTTTGCGGTTTACTAATATTTTTTCATGAAATAAAAAGGAAATAGTAGACAGATATCAGACGCATCTTATTAAATCATTGTTAATAGTTTCTATTGTTTTGAAACAGGTGTTATGATGAGATTTGGTGAAACTGCCTTTTTTAGCTTAGCATGGGGCAAGGCGTGGTGGTTTTCTAGTACATATATATTAACATTTTTTTAAAGGTAATAAAGCTCCTGACACAACCTCCGATCCCAAAACAATATTTTTTTCTTCACTCCGCTCAAATTCAATTTCAATTAAGTCTTATTTGCAAACATATACGGTAGTGGCACCTATTTCCGAACCTCCACAGTTTTCGAACACTTTAAACGAAAATGCCTATATTTTCGTTGTTTTTGGTGTTTTTAACTTGAAAGGACTATAAATGTGTGCACTCATATTCCCTTTTCACTTTCCGCATATGCTCACTAATACAAATACAACACATGATCTTACAAAAATTCAGTTTGCCAGTGCGTGCGGTTCGATGCTTACTTACTTACTTAGGTGGGCATTACAGTTCGGGGTGAACCTGGGCCCCAACCAACAACCTTCTATAACGATTTCGATTTCGCGCGAGCTCTCTCCAGTTTCGAACTCCAAGTCTGTTGAGGTCTTCATCCACTTGATTGCGCCACCTAAGACGAAGCCTTCCCCTTCCGCGATTTCCCTGCAATGTGCTTTCGAACACCCGACGAGCCGGAGCGTTTGGGTCCATCCGCTCTACATGGCCCAACCATCGTAGCCTCGCAATGCGTACTCTTCTGGCTATGCCCATGTCGCGGTACAGCTCATACAGCTCGTTGTTGTATCTTCTTCTCTACACATTGTCTTCGCATACGGGACCAAAGATCATTCGGAGAATTTTTCTTTCGAAACGACCAAGCGTTTCTTCATCCGCTTTCGATAAGGTCCACGCTTCCGCACCGTACAGCAGAACTGGGATGATTAAGGTATTATACAAGGTCACCTTGGTTTTTCTAGAGAGGGTTTTGTTTCTCAATTGCCTTCTTAACCCAAAGAAGCAACGGTTGGCAAGAGTTATTCTCCGTTTGATCTCCGCACTGATGTTGTTGTCCGTGTCTACAGCGGATCCTAGGTAGACGAAGTCCTGTACTACCTCGAAGTTATGTCTGTCTATTGTGATGTTTTATCTAATTCGTCAATTTTCTGTGTTATTGTTTGATGACAGCTTACCTATTGCCATCATTAATCATCAAACCCATTTTGCCGCTTCTGTTTCAATACTCGCAAAAGCACCTATGGCATCACGCTTTTTTCTTCCCATTAAGTCAATATAGTCTGCATAGGCGAGTAATTGTACAGACTTTTGAAAGATTGTTCCTCTGGTGCTGACGTTTGAGTTTCTTACAATCTTTTCAAGTATGATGTTGAAGAAATCGCATGACAGCTTGTCGCCTTGCCTAAAGCCTTTTTCGACATCAAAGGTCTCGGTTAGTTCTTTACCGACCTTGACGGAACAGCGTGAATTCCTAAATAGTCGTACGAGTTTTGCAGGGATGCCGAAACTAGACATGGCTCTGTACAGCTCGTCTCTGTAAATACTGTCATACGCGGCCTTGAAATCGATAAAAAGATGGTGAATATCGATATTATGTTCTCGGGCTTTTTCCAAGATCTGCCGTAATGTGAAAATTTGGTCTATTGTGGACTTCTCTGGTCTAAGACCACATTGATAAGGACCTATCAAGTTGTTGACGTGGGGTTTCAGACGTTCACATATTACAGCTGACAAGATCTTATAGGCGACGTTAAGGAGGCTTATCCCTCTATAATTGGCGCAATTGTGAGGGTCTCCCTTCTTTTGGATCGGGCATACAATACTGAGGCTCCATTCTTCGGGCATGCTTTCTTCCGACCATATCATGCAGATCAGCTGGTGCATGCTCCATTCGAACTGGTCTCCAGCTGCCTTGAAAAGTTCGGCATCAAGGCCATCTGCACCTGCAGTCTTATTTGATTTAAGTTTGCATATGGCAAGCTTAACTTCTTCTAGGTCGGGAGGACGGCATTCTTGATCATCGTCCAAGCTGAATGGTGCAATCTGCCTGACATCGGAATTTGTGTCCTCATCGCCGTTAAGCAGTCTGCAGAAGTGATCTTTCCATATCCTCAGTAGCAACAGTGACTCTACAATTATGTTTCCCTGCTGGTCTTTACAGGCTTGAGTTCGGGGCTTGCCACCCTGGCAAGATCTTTTTACCTTTTCGTAAAACTTCCTGTCATGGCACCTCTCTATTTCCTCAAACGAGCGCTTCTCATGCTGCTTCTTTTTCTTTTTGAGAAGTCGGTGCTCTTCTCTTCTTTTCTCCTTGTAGATCTCGTTATACTGATCGTAACAAGCAGCCCTTGTTCGTTGTTGCATCAGCATTTGACGTGCTTTTTGTTTGGCTGCATTTGCCTGCCTGCATTCTTCATCGAACCATGGGTTTCGTTTTGGTGGCCGAGTGAAACCCAGAACCTCAGAGGCAGCGGTTCTGATGGCTTCTTAGCATTGCTGCCACTGGCCTTCAATGCTTAATGCTGACGGCATGAGATTCAAGGATAATTGAAGGGACACTCGATTGGAAAAGGCATTGGCAATCTCTTGCGATTGTAGCTTTCCGACGTCATATCTCTTCACAGCGTTAGTTCGTGCTGGTCGTGAACAAGATACCCTCATTCGTACTTTGGCTACAACAAGGTAGTGGTCCGAGTCAAAGTTGGCTCCTCGGAAAGTTCGGACATCTAACACACTGGATAAGTGCCTGGCGTCGATCGCACCATGATCAATTTGGTTGACAGTTGATTGATCTGGGGATCGCCATGTATCTTTATGAATTTTGAGATTTTTGAAGGGAAGTATGTACTACTTACAACAAGATTTAGCCCCGCAGCAAAATCGATTAGCCTCAGTCCGTTTTCGGAGGTTTTGTAGTGGAGGCTATGCTTACCGATTGTATTTCCAAAGATGTCCTCCTGCTTGGTAGCAGTAAAAAAAAAAACTTGCAGTGCACGTGCTGGAAACTTCAGTTAAACGCAAAATAATGACGTACGTACTTGAACATGGGGTTTTTATCATATAAGAGCAATTGCTTATATGATAAATTGAGAGAATTTTGAAAATAAAAACTTAAGTTAGCATGTGCTTTCGCCCCGTTCGAGAATAGGAAACTCATTCTTACCTAGTTGCTTATTTTCGAACAGTTGTGTTCGGAATAGTCTCTACGAAATATTAAATGGTGCTCGCGGTTGGTCTCTTTTGTATAGTTACTGCAAACATGCTTTATCATATCGTAATAGCTTTTGAAAGTTAACCTCAATGCCTATTATTGCTTTTTTGTTTCAAATAATTTAAAATTATCACCTTTAGTGTTTCAAATCTCTCTAAAATTGTAATTCTTTTACGTTGCAAATCATATAAATTGTTAAAAAATAGTAATAAAAAAAATAATAATAACGATAAATTCGCTTTTTCATTAATTTTCGCTTTTTGATTTTAATTTTGACTAATGTAATAATAATTTGTATATTACCCTTTCTTTTTTTCTTTATTAATTTTGTTTTAAAATTTCATTTCCGGCAGACGGCAGAAAAGCCATGTCCGTGTTCTAAGGATTAACCATTGTAAACTCTTTTTTATGGAAAAAAATAAGAAATAATAATAATAATAATAATAATAATAATATAGACAAGTAGGTAAAAATGAGTTTCCTATTCTCGAACAGGGCAAAAACACATGCTAACTTATGGTGGATTTACATGCATCTGCAAGTTTAGAAGTGCAGAAAAGTAAAGCGTGATGAATATAGGTCATATTATGCACTGAAGACAAAAAGAGAAAACCGATATTTCTTTTCAAAGTTGCTATAATCTTTATAACTTGGTGACAGCTGAAAAAATCCACTGTCATGTGTTTGGTTTGGAAGAAATTTTTCACATCGAAAAATCTTCCCAAAGATTTTATTCAGATGAAAGTACTTGTTTGGGACTCAGATGTTGGGTTCATAGATGCAAATACCGTTGCTACTTGTGCCAAATAACCATTTATGGAGATTTTATGACACACGAGCTCAAAGAAGACCAGTGCAGAAACTCTCTAATGAGGAATACATGAGTTTCGCAATTCTGGAGGCCAAAGATAACTACACACATCTACACCATAGGAGCTTTGAAGGCTTCCGATGCCCGTCGCATGAAGACTTCGTTCACAACTACAAGGATTCACTGGCGGCATAAGCGGTATCCAATTGGGTGTAAGTGGCAGGTACTTGGTGTCTTCTTGTTTGTATCGATATATTATACGGGTGCATCACTCATATCGTTGTTTTTTGATGTACCAAGTCTTAGTAGTTGCAAGTTCGAAATGGTATTTAAATTTTCCTGCTTTTTTTTTATACAGCGAGAAGTCTTCTCTCTACAAATTGGCCAGGCGGACGCTCAAATTGGGAACTCTTGTTAGGAGTACGCGAACGTGAATATTCAGCAATGTCTGGCAATAATTTAGATGATGACGAGTATTCATTTGATGTTCGAAGTATTTTTAATCGGAGTATTACCATTGGGAATGAATACTATGACTGAGATAGTCCGATTAGTTTGATGATGGAGTCGATATGTGATACATAAACTCAAACTGGATCACGAACAGTCTGTGGGATACAAACTCAACCATCATGCACACAGGAAACACAAAAAACTAAAAAGTTCGATCTTAGATGTGCCGCCAGTTCTTAAACCGCAAATCAGAAGACTGTACTAATCTCAATCAGAGCCCGTTTCATACGCGCCGTAGCTAAGTTACAATTTCTTCCAAACGGAAGACCGACCATGTTACACGTTTAACCCTATAGTTTACGGCACGAAGAATAATGCAATAACCAAACTTGGGGTTCGCGCGAACCCCAAAATTTGTATTCACATCTAATTTGGGATACTATCAATGGGCATCAATTCTTCGAGCCGTGATGAATTGTACACGTTTTGAACATCTGAATATCTTCCTCCGTTTTGACGATTCAATTGGTCGCTGAGCTCAATTATCAGCCAAGACAAGAATTGACCGTACCAGATCAGATCAGTACTGTCCATTTCATTCATTTTTGGATTTTTGCAGAGAGTGGCATTGGTATCTTATGTTCCAAAACCAAATATGTAAACAGGTCGTTTTATTATCAAAAGAAAATTATCTTAAATCGCTATGATGAAAATACGATGAAAAATGTAAAGAAAAATGAAATTCGTTCACTGAGTTTTCATCCCAGGTCGAAAATATGATTAAGAAAAGAGTTATAAGCATTCAAACTTGCGTTGGGGTTCGCGCGAACCCCAAAACGTATGTTAACGTATAATGTTAACCCTAGTAACATTGTAAGTGAAATCATTTTATTGTTGTGTTTTTGCCATTTGTCCTATTTATTCAAATAAAAACAAAATATTCCATTTTATTGTACGTTTGTTTCTGTTACTGTTTGCGATTTTATTGTAAAGACATACAAATAACTTGGCTAATAGAAAAACATAAAAGTCATATCATCACGATTCAATAAGTTAATCTCTTAACATAACGCCTGGGGTCTATATCAATTTTAAGGTTTCAATTGCTGCAGTAACCCCTGGTCGATTCGGTTAGTTTATTATAGTGTCTGCCTCTGCAGTTTGTACATCTGTTGGAACTTTGGTGCTGTAATCAGCAGCTAACATTGCTTGATTTAATTTATTGACGGTCTGTTCGAGTTGTAGTTTCTTTTTCTCCAGGTTGGTGATTTCCTTATCAGCTTCGATTGATCCTTTTAGCAACAAATGAACCTCACAATGGCCTGACAGTCATAATAGTACAGCCTTGTGAGGGTTCCGTATCAAAATGTATTTTTGAAAAAAAAAAAAAAAAAAAAAAAAAAAAAAAAAAAAAAAAAAAAAAAAAAAAATACCATTAGGCTGTGAGCCGGTGCACACGATGTAGGCTTCAGTTTTCGTCTTATTGGGTAAGTTGAATTCACTTCGTGCTCAACTTGCTCGTTGCGCCAGCTTGTATTCTCTACGGAAAACCATTAATAGCTGAGCTTTGATTCTCAACTCGCTGTTTTTCCCGACGTATCCTTAGATTGCTTGGCGGATAACTAGCTTGCAAGCAGGTTGGCGTTGAGTGACTTTCTTTCTTCCTAACAAAGATAGTAAATATTTTATGAACCTTTAATTTGATATTCTTACCTCTCGCTTGATTGGATTAACTTCAATACTTCGAATGCAATTAGGAAATAAATTGCCAATGTATTCCCATTGCATTTGCATGTAGATATGTATTTCCATTGCATCTTTTTGGCCATTTGTCCTTATTTTAATGAAAAATTTATAAAGAGAAAATTAAGAAAAGATTTCATTGACCGCCCTTTTCGATATCTAAATAGAAATAAACAAAAAAGAGCCGAGGATGTGCCGATGATGTCGCTGCAGTTCAGGCAGCTAGTGTTTGGAACAAAAAGTTTTTTTTTTTAAAGCAAGCACCTGAACGAATAAAATTATGGTTGCAGATGAAAAATTATAGGTGCAGATGAACATGTTCATCTGCACCCATAATTTTTCATCTGCAGCCATAACTAAGGAAGTGCAGATGGTGTGTTCCCTCTCCATCAGACAAGTATGAATTTTACATCTTGTGTCTTTTTCCGATTTTCATCTGCACTTGCACTGCACTTGCAGATGCATGTAAATCCACCATTAACTTTTTATTCTCAATTGAAATTGTTTTTCATCGGTTTAGTACCGGGATTTATCATAAAATACATTGCTATTATTTACTTATACATACTTCGGGACGTGATTTTTGGTCATATTCTAAGAAAAACATTGCTATACAATAAAGTTCGTTTCTCAACTTTGACATTACTTTTTGACATTTTAAAACAAAGCTTACTTTGGTGTACCCTGACCTGTGTTAAAGTCGATATCTCTGTCAATACTGATGATAGAGACCAAATTTTAGACTTAATTTTTTGTAGTAATGATAATTTTTAAAATTGTATTTAAATTAGATTCCTATAGGCTTAGGGTTGCAAGACTTTCTATTTTAAATGGTGTGCAAGTTTTCTACCCCAAGCAAAGCTTTGACTTTGAGATCATTTTCTTTTAAGAAAATGCCTGATAAACATAGAGTTTCTCTATTTTGTACTGATGAATAAAACAATAATAAATAAAAAATCATTAATAAGTGCACTCAAAAACTCATACATTTTATGATAGGTACCTACTTGAAAAAATACAAAACAGGTAAAATTAAAAAAAAAAACAAATTTTAGCTTTGAGGTTTGTTTGAATAAAACAATAATATGATCACTTTTAGTAGATTTTTTATGTATTTAATACAAATACAATTATAACAAGTGCTCAAAGCCCCATCCTTCGTTTTGAATCCATGCCAGAGCCCGTTTTTGGATTTCATTGTGGGTGTTTGCTGTCGATAACTCTTGTCTTACTTGTAGTCTTGTAATCTTTGAAACTGTATTTAAATTTGACTCCTATAGGCTAAGGGTTGCCAGATTTTCAGTTAGTATAAAGTTCCTGGTGTCCTTTGTTGTGCTTTTCTTCAATTTCCATTTAAAAACTCATATAAGAAAAAAAATGTCTGCGTATTGTTCTTTCGTAAATGAAAGCATTTCAAAAAACTCTCTGATCAAACTGCAATCGTGACTTAATTTGACAAACTAATGAACAAATTTGTTTTCTTATTCTTTTATACTACTTATTTACCTATTGAACATTCATACCCCAAATTTAAAGCAAACATCCACAATGAAATCCAAAAACGGGCTCTGGCATGGATTCAAAACGAAGGAGGGCGCTTTGAGCACTTGTTATAATTGTATTTGTATTAAATACATAAAAAAACTACTAAAAGTAATCATATTATTGTTTTATTCAAACAAACCTCAAAGCAAAAACTTTTTTTTATTTTTTTTTAAATTTTTCCCATTTTGTATTTTTCCAAGTATCATAAAATGTATGGGTTTTTAAGCTAACTTAATGCTGAGTTTTTTCTTTATTATTGTTTTGTTCATCTGTAAAAAATAAAGAAACTCTATGTTTAACAGGCCTTTTCTCCAAAAAAAATGACCTCAAAGTCAAAACTTTGTTTTGGGAAGAAAATTTGAACACCACTTAAAATTGAAAATCTGGCAACCCTAAACCTATGGAAACCTATTTTAAAGACAGTCTTAAAGGTTGTTATTTCTACAAAAAATTGAGTCTAAGATTAGGTTCTTATCATCAGTTTCGACAGAGATATCGAATTTAACAAAGGTCAGGGTACACCAAAGTTATCCTTTTTTTAAATTGTCAATTAAATTAAAAATAAATTAATTTTAGTGATGTCAAACTTGAGTCCGGACTTTACTGTAGAACAAATTTTTTGTTAGAATATGACCAAGAATCATATCCCAAAGTATGTAAAACGAATTACGGGACACCCTGCATATTGAGAGCGAGTACTAAAGCCTTTTACTCAGCCTTAAGATTTTGGTATTGTACTTAGCACGCAATCGCAAATTCGTGCGACCCAGTCGTGCCAATTTTTTTTTTTTTTTCTTACATAATGCTAGCATTTTTTAGCATTTTTTTGAAGACGCCTTAAACGAAGCACAACATTTTAAAAAAAAAAATTTTTTAATCTGAAACAATGACAGAATTTCACTGTTTTTATGTTTTTTTATAGCATAGTTTTGAAGTGATTCTTATATTTTGAGCTCATTTTTGAACAGTAACCAGCAGTTGGCTAGTTTTATCACTTTTTGTACAGGAAAAAATATTTAGCATTATTTTTGGCATATTTTCATAAAATGAAAACATGATAAATTGCTGGACTTAGCATGATTTCAAATATTTCATTGGTCACACTGTTCACACCTCACACGCGACTAGCCGACGATATGGCAAGTTGGCAAGAGGGATTACTTTTGAGAGAATAAAGTGATTTACAAATACAATCAAACACTTTTAAAAGAGTTCGGACTTCGCCAAAAAAGGACACCCAGCCTTAAATCTAAGAAAATATCTAAGGTTGGTGAATATTATCTAAGTTGGTAATGCCATTCTTTGATTTAAGAACAACAGTACTAACTGCGTCGAATGAAAAAACTAAATCTAGCATGCGATTCATAAATTTTCTGATATACAGCTTATTTGCTGTAAGTCTCAGGAGATGATATTGTCAAGTAAACGAAGCTCTTGTTGACACGAAGTCAGTGATGCTTCTTGAAAGTTGAAAGGATCTGTCTTTAGAGGGAACTCAATTCTCTTCTGGCAAATTAAATTCACCCAATAATAAAATATATCTTTTCAAACAAGACAATTCCATTACATAGATAATCTAAACTAATGAGAACTCAGAATAGAAACGTTTAAGACATAGATACTATTTAACTGTACGGCAGTGGCGTGGCGTCCATATAACACGATTCCTATCGTCTTACCTTTCAAAATTTGTGACAACTAAGCAGTCAACAGCCTATCTTTGTCTATACACACAATGTTCTTCAAGGACTTTTAAATTTGCGAGATACACACACAATACACAAAGCATACACAAAGTCACAAAGCATTGAAAATCGCTGCGCAGAACATATTCTGTGTCTGTCCCTGTCTTTCCTACGATATACTTCCATCCCGGTGCCTCCCTTTTCAATACATGTTCTCTTATTGAAAAAAGTAAGACGATAATTTTCGTCTTACTGCAATAGTGCAATGTCTGCTTGGAAAAAATAATACAGTTTTCGCCTTAGAGTAATGTACGGCGAATTCGGTTTTGTTGTGCTGTTTTTTTTTTTGTTCTACTGATCATTGTTTTGAATTATTTGCAAGTTTAAAGTGAATTTCAACCTAAATGACTTAAAGTATAGAAAAATTGGCTTCGATTAATCCACGTTTGGAATTTAAGGTACTTTCTATTTATTCCTTATTAATTTGTGTAGGAGCCATTCCATATGAAAATGGTCAAACCGAAATGTTGCTATACCTCCGATTTTGCTCAAACTTTGTAGAAATGTTTCTTTGCTATCGAAATACGAAATCGTTAAAGGATTCTTTTTTTATAATTTTCCTCTCCCGTCCAGCCATACTCAAAGAACCGAACATAGTGATTTTATGGGCTTCAGACTTTGCACTCTTAAATTGTCTGTATTCAAGCGATTAGGACGATTAAGGTGTCATTTTAAAGCTGATAAAGCATTCTTTTCAAATCCATCAAAAGGTTTAAGATATTTGAGTTGCTTTAGAAACCTGATCCTTTTGAAATCAACACATTTTATATACATTTTTGCCATGTTTGAAGTTGTCCTGTGCCTAAAATATCAATAATAAGTCCCTAAAAATTTCCCTAATTAAACCTTACAATAAGTACAAAATAAAAAATCCAAAGTTGATCAAAAAACTAATTTTTTTATGTGCTTTACATCCCTTTCAAACTTTGAGCTTTTGAAAAAAGCCAATCTTTGGGAACATTTTTGGGAATGTTGACTACCAGATATCAAAACGAAAGTAGTTAGAATTTGAAGGTCTATTCTTCAACTATAAGTCCTGAAAATTTAATTTTGTTATTCGCATGCACACTGAAGTTACAGATGATTAAAAACAAGCTTATTTCTAAGCTATGGAAAAAGCCAATCTTTGGGCACATTTTTGGAAATGTTGACTACCAGATATCAATACGGGAGTGGGCAGGATTCAAAGGTCTATTCTTCAACTTTAAGTCTTAAAAAAGTCTTAAGTCTTCAAAATTTCATTTTGTTATTCGCATGTGCATTGAAGCTACAGCTAATTAAAAAAAAGGTTACAAAAAAAAAAATTTACAAAATTTTTGGATGGAACGATATTAAAAAAAGTCTTTTAAACTAAGAATTGTGTTTTATTAAAAGAATAAGCTTTTTTTTAATCAGGGAAATTTTTAGGGACTTACTATTGATATTTTTGGCACAGGACTACTTCAAAAATGGCAAAAATGTGTTGATTTCAAAAGCATCAGGTTTCTAAAGCAACTCAAATATCTTAAACCTTTTGATTGATTTGAAAAGAATGCTTTATCAGCTTTAAAATGACACCTTAATCGTCCTAATCGCTTGAATACAGACAATTTAAGAGTGCAAAGTCTGAAGCCCATAAAATCACTATGTTCGGTTCTTTGAGTATGGCTGGACGGGAGAGGAAAATTATAAAAAAAAAGTATTTCGATAGCAAAGGAACATTTCTACAAAGTTTGAGCAAAATCGGAGGTATAGCAACATTTCGGATTGACCGTTTTCATATGGAATGGCTCGTAGGTGATTCATTTTTCTCGACTTACCATTTGAAAATATCCACGCCACGCCACTGCTGTACGGATACTTTGACACATAATACATCAATTGTAAAGGAAAAAGGAAAAGTGATTTGAGAAGACATAAAAATATTTCTTACACAAATCAATGCACCACCTCCCACATCTTTTGGCTTATCGTAATGACGGTCTTTACGATGAACTGAGAACTCCTGACTAAAGAGCTCAGTGTTCAAATGACTTGGATTGAGACAGGTTTCAGTTAAGACAAATATGTCATGCGAGAAGACATGAGAGTTAAGGTAAAGTTTTTGTTTTCTATTGGGATTTGAGACGCGAACCTCTTACGTAGCAGGCACGCGTGCTAACCATTACGCCAAGGGCACCAGCTTGTCTCTTTACCGGCTCTACATTTCAACTCAACGTCGGTGACACACAACTTTAAATAAACTGACCTCTTGGACTGATAGAAGACCGTATAAGTCGCATTAATGCAGACCTATAAAATGTAGCTAATTGGACATAGAAAAATCTACTGAGTAAAATTTCCAGCTCTTGCGGAAAATATGATCACATATAATCCTTAATCAAGGGAAATTAAGACTTTCCTTATGTGGCCATTTAATTTTTTTTTTTTTTTGGGAGGTTTTTAAAATAGCACTCAGACCTAGATACCGGTCCATTGTACTACCAGATAGCAACCATCTATTTGTTATAGCTTTCCAGATGTTCGGAGAAAGGCCAAAAGACGGTGCCATAATAAGGAGCCTAAGTTACCAGCTCTTACCATGTTTGCGCCGAGTATCTGTAACCTCATGCGAGAAAAGCAGGACATTCACAGAGGAAGTGCTCTGCGGTGTCCTCATCTTCTCCCCAAGATTCACAGAGTGTGGTATCACTTAAGCCTAACACGTTTAAATGCTTGGCAAAAGAAAAGTGCCCGCTGGCAACGCCAATAAGCTTTCTACAGTCTTTTCTGCTACGAGCTAGCAAAAATGTTGCAGTCTTCTTACTAACGTTGGGGAGCATACGCTTGGTTTGTCTGCATCCAATGGAGGCATGCCATCTACGGTTGTGCTCTTCACAGATCCAATCGTTGATTGAAGCCCTCACTGAGGACGCTGGGTCGCTGGCAGACCTAGCGACGGTTCAGGTCCTGAGAAAGCTGTCTGAGATCCCTGCCTAGTGAGTTCATCGGCGATCTCATTTCCAGTTATGCCGTGATGGCCTGGAACATAAATGAGACTCAAGGAATTTAATCTTCCGATCGCATTCAGAGAGCTTTAGCATTCTTGGATCACTTTCGAAGTGTTTAGAGGGTTGAGAAGGGCCTTAAGCACAGCTTGGCTGTCGTTGCAAACAAAGGTACTTCTCCCCATCCATCCATTGTTCGTTACGTGGCTCAAGGCCATTAGGATAGCATAAGCCTCCGTTTGGAAAACGGATGCGTATGATCCCAAAGATGAGTGCAGTCGTATGTCGTCGTTCTCAACAAAGGCACCAGCACCAGAACCCTCGTCGGATTTGGAGCCATCTGTGAAGATACGATAACAGTTCTTTCCAGGCTCAGATTCTGGAGCGAACAAGTCCTGAACCGAAGGAAAGTTGACTGAGTAATTTTGACGCAGTTTGAGCCTTGGGATCATCGTGTCAGACGGCATATCCATTAGACGTGAGTCAAAAGATATGCTGCTTGCGAGTTCCTCAAAGCTCCAGTGCGAATTGTGGCAGAGACCACATCGCTTTAAACGAGAAATGGTCTTGAGAGTACACCCCATGATGAAGGTATCAAGGGGAGGAAGATTCAACAGTGCGTCGAGAGCAGCTCCCGGTGTGCTGGGGAAGGCCCCCGTAACACCCAGACAAATTGTTCTTTGAAGTTTGGCAAACGAGGCAATAACGTATTTACGCGAGAGCTTATTCCACCACAACTGAAGCATAGGAGATGATTGGTCTTATCATAGCCGTATAGATCCAAATGACCCTTTTCGGTGAAAGACCTCATGTCTTGCCAAAGGCTCCGACATGTTTCGACCAAAGAAGTTTGTTATCCAGGATTACTCCAAGATGCTTGACTTCATTTGAAAAGGGGATGTTGACGCCTTTAAGCGTAAGTTGGGTCAGACCAGTCAATTTTCTACGTCTCGTGAAGAGGACAACCTCGGTTTTAAGAGGATTGACGGAGAGACCGTTTCTAACACACCAGGTGTCAATCATGTAAAGGTATAAAAAATCCAGCCTGGGGGCTGGAGCCAACCGAGAGCACGGCGACGTCGCATATGCTTGGGCATGAATGTTAGAACCATTGAGCCATTGATTTGAATACTTACGCTTTGTTATTGTTTTGGCAAAATCTTGCGTTTTCCCAAATCGGAAAATAATTTTAATGCCATTCCTAAATGAAACTTTGCTTACTCTTTTTTTCTGTTCAATGAGAATTACCCTCTCCTCTTTCGAGGTAATGTTATTCAAGTCCACGATTCCAAAGCGGCTCGTTTTTATTTACGTGATTTATTCTTCAAAAAAAAAAAAAAAAAATTAATGACACTAAGTGAGACCATTTAGAATGAAATTTACAAATTCGTGATTCATTGTAATCCCCTTTCAATTACACGGAACTCCATTGTAGAATCCTCTAATGTGTTAATGGTGTGCGTCATGGGATTGGAATAAAACTTTAATTTGCATTGCACTGATCCAAGATTTGTCAAATTCATTTGCTTGCTAAGTTATTCCTTTCCACGAGTGGTAGATTTTTGAATGAATCCCAAACATATTTTTTATTTAAATTCTTTCTAATGAAATTTAATATCTCTAACAATCTAACATTCTCTAACATTGATGTAAATGAATGGGTCTCTTTAAAATAAGAAGTGGTACATAGTTTTACAAAGGATATGTTAAAACTATCGTTGGAACAAAAAGTTTCTTTTTCTTTTATGAAAAGCATAGGATATAAGGTCTTTCAATTATAGGACACAATATTTGAGTGGCAATAATGCGTTAGTATGGAAGAGAATAACATAATCCTTGGCAAAAAGTCCTTGGGTTCCTCGACTCGACAATAACTTAGCGTTAGCCTTAAGCGGTTTAATTGCTCGCCCGAAAGGATGAAAAGAAATAGATTCTAAAAGCCATGATGATAGAACACAGTTTCAATTAAAACTCCCTGGAGAGGCTATCCCTCTGGTGGGACCACAGTCATTCCTTTTATGCTTTCAGCAACGAGGACAGATTCACAATGAAAATCAATTAACAATAAAATTTCCACAATCAGAAATGTTATCCAGAACCAAATTCTTCACCCAGGGCACGCTATGTAGGTATAAAATATAAATTGAACCGAAGCCCTTCAAATGCACATTCAGCACAATTAAAATATTGTTAAATGTAATTTCAACTCAACGGAGCCACCCTACCCTGACGCTACCAAGTTGGTGGTTCTGGTTAATTAAGAAGGATATTTTTGAGGGCCTATGTTTCCCAGAGGCAACCAATGAATGAAGGTAGCAACGCTTTCTTCATTTTATAAATGTAAGGCATTGTCCTTCGATGTTCGTTTGGAATTCTGAAATTCAGGTCAATTACTGGCATTACCTTGATGGTGTAAGGTTTGATGGTATAACCGTACTTTCATCTGCCTTTTTGCGGCCAAAAACGGGTTACAATTTATTGTCATTGTAAAGAATACAGGCTCGGTGAATGGGTGCGGCGTATGCATGTCTGTGACTACGGATGTGGATGGGAATGAGGGAAAATTGTTTCCTGTATCCATTTAGCACATAAAGGAAACTCTTCAGTTTTATCGTTTCCTTTTCGATATGTTTCGATTTCTTGGAGAAGGCAGTTTTATTGCTGAAATACGGATGTAAATTTAGATCCTTCCGGTAATGGGTTTTTGGGAAATAGTGTGTTTTCTTTTGCATCAGCTGCATGAGGACCTTTTTTTATTTGGTGCGGATAATATCGAAATGGTATGAAAGGGGCTCTTTTGCTATTCAAATGATGGCTGTTGGAACTATGTTTGTTGGTTTAGAGATATAACACATCTGATGGTTGACGTAAAATTGCTTGATCCTTGGGTAATGTTTGGGATTGAGTCGCGCACTCAATTTTTATTTGTTTAAATGTCGATTTAAGTGTGTGAGGGAATATGTATAAGTTTTTTTGATTTAAAAAATCGCGCGCAATGGACGTATCATGAGCGTATATTTTTTTACTTAGCTATCGAAGTGAAGAACAAATTTTTAGAATACTGAAGACGTAACTTACTATGAGCGTATGAATACATTTCAAGAACTGAGGTTTCATAATAAAAGGAATAAAATATGAAACATAAACGAACCAGCCAGGAGCGAATCGAGTTTGTTGAGGGGCTAATGTGTGAACTTAAAAGAGCGCAGTGGGAAGCTGTGAATTGTTTAAAATAACCCGATCTGTATCTGTATGTTCTTTCATATCGGTGTCAGCCTTGACGACCCTTGAAATCTTTCATTAAAAGTGCGACTTCCCTGCCATGTTTTGTCGTGTTGATGTCCATCCGCTCTCCATCGTGGTAATCGAGTCCTATTAAGGGTTATATAGATCTTTCTAGAAATGGTCTTTCGCAAATTCCTTCTTAATCCAAAGTAGCAGCGATTGGCAAGAGCAATTCTCTGTTTGATCTTGGGATTGAAGTTATTTTCCGGTTTTGGGTAGATAAAGTTCTGTTTCCTGTAGTTCCTGGAGCTTTTGTCTGTCTATTGCGAAGTTTTATCCGATTCTGCGAAGTTCTCGGTCTTTATTTGATGACAGCATATACTAAATTTTGCATTCATTGAGTATTGAACCCATTTTTGCCACTTCTGTTTCAATGTTCGCTTGTGGTGGAGTAGATAGATAGATAAATAGATAGGTAGATAGATAGATAGATCTTTATTCAATATATGTAGTAATCAGTACATAGAGTCATTGAGAAAATCTGGAATAAATAAGGGAATGACATAGCTGTCGTCAGAGACTGTGATTCTGATAGCTTGTGGTGGAGTAGAGTGAGCTTTCCAGAGTCAAACAAATTTTACACTTATGCAAAAAAGGAACACGATACTATTCAGTTCGCCTCTGTATGTAAATGCTGGTATAAGCAAACTTTAAATATTATATTCTCGGGTTTCTTCCATGACCTGCCGTATCGTGAAAATGTGATCGACTATGAACTTTTCAGTTCAAATATCAAATATTTGACGTTTGGTTAGAGGCGTTCTCTTGTTATTACAGCAGACAAGATCTAACGAAGGCCTATTCTTCTACAATTGATGCAATTGTGAGGGTTTCCTTTTTTTAGGATCGGACAAACGATGCTGTGGATCCATTCATCGGGCATACTTTCCTCCGACCATAACATGTACTTAGATCGAAAATATTCGCTTCAATGATATCTTCACCTGCAGTCTCACTTGATTTAAGCTTTACGTATGGAAAGCTTTCTAGGTCGGGAGGACGGCGTTTTTGATCATCGTCCGAGTTGAATTGGGTAATCTACCAGATAGCGAAGTTTGTGTTTTTTCAAGCAACAGTCATGTATTTCCATTTCCTCAACTTTAGTTCTGACATCCTGCTATACCTTTTGCGGACTTGAGTTCGATGTTTGCCGTCACAGAGACCGGAGTGATTTTTTTACGTTTTGGTAGAACTTTTAGTCTCATTCCTCTCAATTTCCTCCAACGAGTGCTGCTTCTTTTTCTTTTTGGGGCCGAGGGAAACCACGAACATCAAAGACTGTGATTTTGATGGCTTTTAGGAATTTCTGCTGGTCTTCAATGCTTAAACCTATTGGCGCAGTATTCAAGTATAGTTGGAATATTACCTTCTTGATTTTCAAATGCATTGAAAATATCTGGAGATTGCAGCTTTCTAACATTATATCGTTTCACAGAGTTAGTTCACGGGAACCGTGATTAGAAAATCCTTGCCTTAAATGCGGAGTAGTAGTGGTAATAGTTATAGTTACTTACTTAATTAGGTGGGTATTACAGTTCGGGGTGAACCTGCCTGACAGCGGAATTTGTGATAGTGATAGTAGTTGGCCCCTGGAAAAGCGTCTTGCGTAGATCGCACCATGGTCAATTTGGATGACGGTTGATCGATCTGGAGATCGTCATGTTACCTTTGGCTGTTGCTTATTGTTTGCTCCGATTAGTAGGGCAGTTCGCACTGTGCAATCAGTTGGACAGACTTTGACCTGAACGACCAATTTTCGATAATGTGAACCCCCAGACAACCGCTAGTCCCACTTGTTGGATGGTTTTCAAATATTTTTGAAAATTATGTTTTAGAATGAAGTCTGACGACGATTCTGAAAAGTCTGATTGCAAACTTCATCCGACAGTTCAACATCCATCGGACGAAGTTTGTCCAACTAATTATGCATTGTTAACTTTAATCTCATCATTTTTATAGCCATAACTGATAATAGTATTTTTACAGCTAAAATTATTTATAGTAATTTAAAACCGCCATATTGTGAGCCTCAGTGCTTCATTAGCTACACCATTTCATACCAACCCTGCACAGTTGAGAACATTAAGTTTCAAAGAAATTGCTACCGCCTTGAAAAACTAAAAGGTTCAAAATCAAAACTGAATCTTTTGTTACGTATAGTTCGACATTTTGGCGCATTAGCTGATATTTTTCATTTCGAAATTTCAAGATTCATTTTCAAATACGTATTGAAATTAGTATGTAGGTATAATTGTATTGTTGTATATTTATATATATTGTATAATTGTATATAATTGTTGTCCATACAATGTATGTATTATATTTGTTTTTGAGTTTCGATGCTTCAAATTAACTCCTGTCGAGTTTTTTAACCGAGACTTTTGTTGTTTTATTTTCAATCGATTTCTTGCGGTCAATAAGGAATAATTTACAAAACAAACGTTTAACTCCTGTAATTGAATTAAACAAAATTTCAGGTTGTGACGTTTTTTTGCTTACCAACCAAGGTTTTTATCGTTAGAAGAGCCAAGGTCTTGCTGAAAAAAACGTGAAACTTTACGGGGAAGGTTTTCACCTCCAATCTACAAACTATTTACTCAAACAGAAACTCTAAAAAAGGTATAATCCCTAACTTAAAACTGAAATATGGTGACGTATAGTCACGGTTAGACTATACGGATTATACCTTTTTTGGTGGTCACCTCTAACCGGTCTTTAATAACTTACGGTTGGATTCCCTGCTGTTGGTAATACATACAAACAAATTTTGTGTATGGTAATGGTCCCTGACGGCACGCAAAAGCAAAAGACAATGGCCCTTATCACAAAGCCCGTCGTAGCGATTTCGGACTACGACTACGAATACCAAAATGGAAGCATCACAGACGACCTTGTAGTGAATGTTTTGCCACAGAATTTGTTACTATTATTGAAGTTATTAACAAGTTATAAATTACTTTTGCCAAGCGTCCATTACGAAGATGTTTTTAGTCATTTATATTTCACATTCTTAGTCCGAAATTCCTACATGAAAGGCTCTTACATCGTTAAAAAAGAAAAGCTTTCAATCCTCGGTATGTGCATTACCAACCAGCAACCACCTCTTGTGGAAAGGTACAAGGATGCTGCAAAGTGCTTAGGCTTTCTTCGACGATGCAAGCAATTTTTTTCACACAATGACCTGGCAGTCATCTACAAAACGTACATTCGTCCTAAGATGGAGTGTAACTCCCAGATTCGGGCAGGTGCTCCTTCAACTCACCTCAATCTTTTGGATAGTGTTCAGAGAAGAGCCTTTAAAATGATTGGAGGTACGAACACCATTGAAACTTTCACGACACTCGAATATCGTCGTAATGTTTCTTGTTTCTCCTCCCCTTAAACATTTCAACCGTAATACTCGCGCTTCTAGGAATGCCCATCAATTTTCCCTTGAGTCCAATTTCGGATGTACTGTTGAATACAGAGCTTCCTTCTTCAGCCGTACTACGCGAATGTGGAAAGTATTGCGCAGCTCTATTTTTCCTTCTCATTACAATCTTCAGAAACTTTTTTCCTAACGCTCGTACTGTGTTACTAAACATTTTAAGGGTAGTGACAACCCCTTGAGTGCGCGCAAATTATGAAAAAAAAAAATAGACAAAAACGAAACTATTGATATTGTTTTATTTTTGACTACTGAAACTATTTTCTCTATTTTTTAGGTCAAAACCACGGTGCGGTTCAAATCTATTTTTCTTTTTGAAGTTGGCTGTAGTTGTTTGGGTGTTTATAACTTTCTCTAGTTAGTTAGTTAGTTAGTTGTTTTTATTAAATCATAAGTTTTTTTTTCAAAATTTAACAAAAACAAAATGGAATTGGCTTTTGCCGTCTGCCAGATTGACAATTTAAAAAAGAACTAATAAAAAGTAAAAAAGTATTTAGTTTAAAATTTCAGAAACTTCCGGTCATAATTCTTTTTCTGTAGGCAAGAGCAATTTTGGAAAATATAAACAGTTTCTTCATATCGACTTGGTTCAACACATTTAAGCAATCTTCATCCGTTAGAAAACTTTTTCCAAAGACATGCAATCTTGTTTCCTGTAGTATAGGGCATTTTCCAATAAAGTGCAGGACATCTTCCCGTTCTTTCAAATTACACAATTCGCAAAGGCATGGTAAATCATCTCTGTGTGGCACATTATTTAGGCTCAAAAGTTCTCCTCTCAACCTTATCATCATGGATATTTCTTGTACGCTGTTGTTGTCATGAAAACAGTTTTTCTCTCCCAAATTATGATCTAAACGACTGTAAATAGCTCTAAAAACTGATGATATTTAGATGCATATAGCTCATCCATTTCGACCATGAGTAAATAGTTTGGGGCGTTTTGATATAAAACCTTAGAAGTTTCTCGACCTTCTCATATTGCTTATGTCTCCATACCTGCGCAACATAGAACATCACTGACTCTGCAACTGCTTCAAAAACTTTATATTTGGTGCTATGTGAAATTAAACGATTTCCAAAACATTCTTTCCGTTGCGTTTATCGCGTTTTTAGACTTTGATAATTTTTCTTTGAGATGCTTTTGCAAGGTAAAGCCGTTGGTGGGCAGAACACCTAAGTACTTATATTCCGCTACCTCTTCCAATTCTACATTATTAAAGTACCATCTTTCTCTGTTTAATAACCTCATTTTAATGTTGGAGCATTATTGGCCCCTATCACAAGGCCCATCGTAACAGTTTCTGACTACGAATTGACTAAAGATGCACCATAGACTTCCTCGTAGTGAATGTTTTGCTACGAAATTTGTCACTGCTGATAAAATTACTAACAAACTCCACTAATCTGTTACAGAACCTAAGATTTTCTTAGTACTTTCTGTTCGGCAATCGGCATTAGGAGTCCGAAATTCTTACCACGGGCTTTGTGGTAAGGGCGATTAACTAGAGCTGACTTTAGATTTGTGCTAATGTTTGATTGAACTTATTCTTTTTTAAATAAAGTACATACTTACATTCGGCTTGCGCAGCGCGCACCCTGACCGCAATCATAGTCCAACGAATCAAAAGACGTCATCATTTATCAATAATTAAATTTTATTCAAAATCTTACGTAACAAAAAAGAAAACCATTAATTTAACAAAATGTCAAGTCTTAAATGTAATAACACATTCCCTATCTTCATCATGGTGCTCATCAGTTACTTCTCACAAACTGACGTTTATAATACAAAAAATATAATTATTAATATTAACAAATAAAATGCATAAAATGTTCCAAAATCCGTTAAAGTGTTTGTTGATAAGAGTGTTTCTTGTGTCAATGTAAATTTGATTTTTTTTTGTCAAAGTGCTTATGAAATTAGATTCCTTATTCGATCCTCATACCAACGATTAGGTAACATGTTTTACCAACTAACTGCTCTTCTTAAACCCAACTAAGATCCTTTTACGATTTTAAGGGGGTGAATTAATGTTTGTTGTCTGAGTGTGCGGGTAAATTACTAGCTGAAAATGTCGGCTTGGAGGTAAACGATAGACAAAGCAAGTCTTAGAATGAGACTTGAGATGATGAAAGTTAATGCCGGAAGGGCTGTGGCACTCTGGCCGCCTGTCAAAAAAAGACAAAAATTCAAAATTCATATATCAGGCTATATTGTGATTAGTGAAACGGTGGTTAGGTACATACCTTTACTTAGCAACATTTGATTGTTCAAATTTTGATCATGTGTCAATATTGCAGTCAACTTTGTTTCACGTCGAAGGTGTGGGTAATTTATTATATCGGCTACACATTTCAGTTCTAACATTTTTCGAAAGTGCACAAAACGCGGCCCATTCACATAAAGATGTATTTGAAGTGATTGACGTTTGAGCATATAATCATGTGCAGCGAATGTGTGTTCGAGCCGAGGCTGTAACTCTGCTGGAAGAGCCTAGTTGTAAGAAAATTAGAAAGACAATTTTTGTCGTTAGTATTTTTTTAAAATTTTTTTTTTTTTTTGTTGTTTTTAGTTCTTACCAGTTCACCGTTGATATACCAGGAAAGAATAGCGGGAGGGCTTGAGTAGTCTGAAGTACAATTCGCAGTGACGAATTCATCAAAGTGATACATTGGATGGAATCCACTTATTAGGGGATTATTCTGTGGCAGAGCTATGCAAAAAGTAAGATAAAGTTGAGCGATGCACATACTACAAAGTTGATGAGGATAATCAGACTAATAATTTTTTTTTGTATATTGCGCTTGAATTTTGTTTATCCCTAAAAACAAAAAAAAAATAAAAACATCAAATAGAAGGTGCCTTTTAAGCTTAGTTTTCTTAAAAATCGAAACAAATTTAAATGGTCCACTCGAGAGGTTCAATTTTGCGCCACTTTTTTGAGCATTTCTGGCTGTATTCCACGAATTACGAATGTTATGTTATCCTGTAAGCTTCAATCGTGCTTGGCATGTTCACATAGACAAACTACTTTACCCCACAAGAAATTATCAAGAGGTATTAAATCGCATGATATTGGCGGCTAACTTCCCGGGCTATTTCGAGTGACAAACTGCTCACCAAATCCATCTTTCACCGCCTTGATGAAACCACATCTTAAGCAATTTAAACTCAGCCATCTGCCTCTGCAAAAAAAAGTCGCGTATCATGGCTCGATATCGTTTGCCGTTGACGGTAACGTTTCTTCCACGGTCGTCTTTGAAGAAAAATGGACCGATGATCCAATAAACCACACCAAACTGTCGTTTTTCGGGATGAATTGGTATAGTGGTACCCGTGGCGTGATGGTTAGCATGTCCACCTGCTAACCCAGAGGTTCGAGGTTCAAATCCCAGCAGAGGCAAAAATGTTTTTCCACGGGTATCGCCTTTCGCGAGGAATTGGCAAGTACTCCGTTAGTAAATTCATAACCATGAAAAGCGCTTTCTCAATTAGCCGTTCGGAACCGGCAGAAAATTGTAGATCTCCTCCATTCCTTCACAAGGCATGGTTGTGAGAAATGCACTAGGCCCAGGGGCTCCTCCCTCTGTTGCGCCACCCTATTTATTTATTTATTGGTATGAAATGTTGTTTATTAAAAAAGATGCGACAGATTTACTTAGGCCGGCCACTGACTACACTATATAACTGCGCAAACTGACTTCAGCAAAAATCAAATCGTTTTGATTTTTACACAGTTAACAGCGCAAACAACCTCATTCACAACTAGGGTTGCAACATCGTTGTAAAAAACATCGATGTTGGAAAACATCGATGGTCTCCGACTAGCATCGATGTCAAAAAAACATCGGTCATAACAACGATACATCGATGTTTTTCCGATGTTTTGCCGATTTTGTTATTTATCTTGTCAATAATGAAAAACATTGGCTTTATTTACGTGTACTGTAGCTAAATGTGCAAATTTACTAGTCTTACCAGTTCCAATTTCAAAAGACAAATTCAAATCGACAGGATTCATTTGCAAATTGCGAAACAAAACATTTATTTGAACGTAATTAATATTACAAATATTCAAATTATTTGATCAAATCCAAGAATTTTGAGATCGGATCAAAAGAAGCTTTGATAGTCTTGTCCCCAGAAGTCTATTTCTGTCCTGAGTAATTCTTGCCCCAACTCCTGAGAACAAACGCTCGCTTGGGACTTGGGACAGATGTGGCAACGATGGGAAGATAAAGCATTACAATTTTGGCTTGCTTTTTAAAATCGGATTTTATATGATCTTCTTTGAATACACTTAACTTAACTTTGACAACTTGCAAGTCGCAACTCAAACGAAACATGTGTAAAGTACTTTGCATTCCTCTTTTTCTGCCGCCAATTCAATTTTTGAATTGATGAGTTTATGACGGGTAAAGGAAAGACAGTAGAGAGTAGACATACTTACCTAATTACTTATCTATGTCGCACTGTCCCGCCTCCCACGACAAAGCAGACAAGGAATAGTGCACTCATTTAAAAATTAAACTACAACTGTCACGAGTTACATCTTATGTCTGTGTGAATAAATCCTTGAGCTGATTCTTACAAAAATATTTTTCAATGCCCTTTTCTTAGAATTAGTTGTCATAACTACTAACTTACAAAAGATCTACAGACTCTTGATTTTGCTGTTTTTCGTTTGAAGGTAGATTTTTGTTGCAATTCAGTAATCAAAAAAATTTTTTGTTTAAGAATTACACTTTAGACATGTAGGGAATGTTCAAGGAAATGAATGTGCGATGCCGATGTTTTTGCCGATGTTTTCAGTTTTGCCTTCGATGTTTCGGCGATGTATCGTTTTTCAAAACATCGATGTCAACATCGATGTCTATGACCGAAACATCGATTTTTTGAAAACCTATTCACAACACAAATGAACTGCGCAAACTCCAATTTGCGCAGTTATATTGTGTAGTCAGTGGCCGGCCTTATTTACGTATTCGTGAAGCCAGTAATGAGCCTAATCGCTCAATACGACTTTTCGATAAAACAGCAAATTTTCATATGGAAATGTTCTAGGTTAGGTCAGGTTAGGTTAGGTGAAAGTGGCTGTCAGCCAATGAGTAATGCCTACGTACGTTGCCTGATACACTAAGGCCGCAAGGGCCCATTGTTATACCACAGAGATCAGCATTCAGCAAGTTAATCACCTACTGATCTCAGAAACCCGATGTAAGATTAACGGGTTGATCACCCATTAATCTTCCATTACGGGACTAGCCGGTTAATCACCCGCTAGTCGAGTCACGCGGAACTTTTAATGTATTTTGAAAGAATTTTAGGGTCTATGTAAGCTAAGTCGCTAGTATCATCGAAGAAGAATTCACCAAGATGAGTTTTCCTTCTATGAAATGGTGCAGGGCATGAGCCAATAACAAGGTGTTGAACGGTTTCTTCCTCTTCTTCGTCCTTGCAGCTTCTGCAGAAATTATTGGAAAACACACCAAGTCTTTTGGCGTGTCTTCCTATTAGACAGTGTCCCGTAAGAACACCTATGGTAAAACCGAGATACAGGCGGTTCAGGGCTAACAAACTCTTCGAGCGTTTTGAATGTACACATGGCCAAACTTTATCGGTTGCAAGGCAGTTGTTACTCTTAGTCCATCTAGTGTTAGTCATCACCGAAGCGTCTTTTCAAAGTAGGAGTTTACATTCAGCGATATGTACACCTATGTTGTTCCATTCTGAGCGCAGGGAAGTAGTCGTGCTTTTTTTGGCTAGTTCGTCTGCAATACAGTTGCCTGGTATGTCCCTGTGCCCTGGCACTCATGAAAGGTGAATGTTGAACTGATTTGACATCTCCCTCAGAGACATTTTACAATTTTGGACTATGATAGATTTTGTAGAGACATAGGCAGGAGATTGAAGGGCTAGGCTGTCTGAGAAGATTCGAATATCCGTGGAGAATATGACATTTTCTTTGAGCCAAGACAGCACCTCCTTAATCGCCAGAATTTCCGCTTTGAACACACTACAATGATCGGGTAGGTTTAAGAAAAGAATGAGATTCAGTTTTTCTGAGTAGATTCCACATCCTACACCTTCCCTGGTTTTTGAACCATCGGTGTAGAAGTGTAAAGCTTCATTTTCCAAGAGAGTGCCATTTTGCCAAACTTCTCTTGAAGGTATGGTTACTTGGAAATTGTTGTCAAACACCAACTTGGGGGTGGTGTAGTCGGATCGATTCGGTAAGAATCTAAAGTTATCTTGAATGGTAGTGTGGCCAATTTGATTATTGGTCGACTGTGATGTAGCTCTGAGTCGAGTAGCTGACCTAGCTGCGACTTGTTTGCTGAAGATATCTAGGGGTGTGAGATCTAGTAGTACATTGAGGGCGTCCGATGGGGTTGACCTCAGTGCGCCACTAATACACAGACTAGCCGTTCTTTGAACTTTGGCCAGCTTGTTGTAGTTGATCATCTTCTCTAGTGCGGTCCACCAGACAATCACCCCGTATGTGAGTGTCGGTCTAATTACCGAGGTAAACAGCCAATGGGTGATTTGGGAATCTCTTTTTTACAAGAGAAGAGTGCCACGTTGGTTTTGTTTACTCTTTCCTCAATATCGGTTTTCCAGGTCAGTTTTTTGTCAAAAATGCGACCTAGATATTTAGCCTGATTTGACAGTGTGAGAATAACCCTCTTAATAGTTTAGGTTCTGAACTCCGGAATTTTGTATTTCTACGTAAAGAGAACTAATTCCGTTTTTTGGGGATTGGTATTCAGACCACAATCTGCAGCCCAATTGTTAAGCTTGTAAAGTGCTGTTTGTAGCAGCTCAGCTAGGGTTTGTGGGTGCTTGCCTGAAGCGGCAATTGCTGCTATATCATCGGCATAGGCTATGGTTTTGAAACATTCGTCCTCTAGGTCGGTTAACAATTTGTTAACAGCCATGGAACCTGCAGGTTCCAAAGTAAAGAAGATAGAACTCCTCCCTGCGTTGTTCCTCTATTGGCCATTCTGCTTGTTTTGTAATAGTTCCCCAATTCGGAACAAATGATTCTGCTGCTGAGCATTGTTGTTATCATGTTCTTGATGTGTTCTTCTACGAGCAGCCCATCAAGTGCATTAGTCATTGCTGTATTGTTAAATCCCGATATGGACGACCTCCTGAAAGCTGTCGAAAAACTAAATTCTTTGGGTTGAGAAAGTCTCAGACAGCTTTCTCAAGACCAGAACCAACGCTTAGTCTGCCGTGGTCTCCAGTCCCCGGATTCAATCAATGATTGGATATATCAAGAGCGCTAAATTAAAACTGAATTGAATGCTTAAGCTTTTTAAAAAAGAATAAAACTTTATTAAATTCAAGAATAAAAATATTACCGAGATCTCTTATGAGATCTTACCCGCTCGGTGTCAGACTTAAGATTAATTTTACAATCTTCTTAATACTATGTCATCTCCAATTGAGTATGGTATTTATCTTATATCTATGAACAGACAATGATCGTGAGACAATATCGATCTTGTCCGTCGGATGTTTATGTTTATTTTAATAACTTTAAGAAGGTGTCGTATGACAAAGAAATGTGATGACTGATGAGTCCGCATATCGTTAACTCGCTATCGTACATATCTACAGACAGACGAACCGGAAGCTCCACAACGTTTAGAACAAACGTTCAAAGTTTTTGACATTCAAGCATGCAAATATATTAGGATTAAGGAATACCATACTCGGTGAATCATTTGGTGAAAATGATTACACCGCGAAGATCATCCTCTGTAAAAATCCTAGAAAACATTTTTTGAGAGCGAAGTGACTGAAGAGGTCGCAATTTATTGCCTTTTAACCCCGTCAACTTTTGAAAAACCACTCAAGCCTTGCAAACTTCAAATTGATATGACGAATATTATTTAACTTACCAGCTACAGTCATATTTGCTCCTTTTGTTGTTAACTTAAAGTGCGGTGCATCACCAGAAACCTCGCATCTATACACTCCAGATGATTTTTTACCTAGCATCGCAAGTTCTATTCGGCAAAGTGATGAATTACAAAAATGTTTATCCCCCTCTACCTCTGCACCATCCACCGGAAATTTCATATAAAATGGATGCATCATCGGCGAATATCTAAATAAACAGAAAAAAAGAAAAATTAAATAAGTTTAATGAATAACAAACAGTTTGCTTAATTGTCAGTGAAATAAATGAATATTCAATTGGCATACATTGCCTGCAAGAACTCACCGAAAGAACTCCCTTTCATCTTTGTACCATTTTACTGAGTTCAATGTGTGCCCACCCATATTGTAGCTACACGACAATGTTACATTATCCCGAAAGTCAACAATTCCTGGTACATTAATATCCGTTACCACAAGGCTGCATACTTGATGACCATCAACTGAAAACAAATAATAATGAATTTTGTGTAAGGATAATGTCAACTTAACATGTTTGACTGGCTTAACAATTCCACAAAGGGATTGTCTTTGCGGTGAAATATTTAACTTCATTTTTACGTATGTACCTACGAGTTTGTGTCTGCTGCGATTTCAGATTTTGAGCAAAGTGATTTCTTTGTGGATTATAATCATAAAAAATAAACAATTATAATCGATACACAAAGTTGATTTCACCGCAGTTTTGCTTTTGCGACTGTGGCTGTTTGTCGATACTCGATAGTCAATAAATAATACTGCTAGTCAATTACAGTTTTTTCCACCTCTGTTTTGACTTAATTTGCCTTAAATATAGGAAGGTGATTCCACATTTACTATTTAATATCACAGAGTAAAGAAAAATATTTGCATCCGCCGAGCCGCAAGGAATGCCCGGTTGACTGTAGAGAGATTAACGTATAGGGTCAAGTGACGCAGTTATCAAATATGCGCGTTAACGTTAGTTAAAATTGGGGATGAGTCAAACTCCTAAATTTTATCGAAATATTTTGCTATGACTGATTCTAACTGTGCTGAGAGAAATTGTTTTTAGAGGAAAAAAAAACAGAAAGAGCCATTTAACCTCGTTTAGATTAGATAAGATTGGCAAGACCAGATCGTAGGCTAAGCTTAAGCGCAATGTGGTGATTAATTGAAACTAGTTGTGCTAACCCGTGGGAAGTGTTAAAGCAGATTTTTTTGCTCGTAAATTGAACGTACAGTCAATTGCGTAAACTAAAGCTTAGGTGCTAGCTTTTTGAATCGTTCGAGTCTCAAAATGTCAATATAGGATTTCAAAATGAGCTTGATCATTTTCGTACATTATTTGATTGCAAAGACTTCGGCTTGGAATGTGGACGAGTGTTTACTAACTTCGTTTTTGTTTATCCCTGCGATGTATCTTTTCGAGCGGCAAGGACAGACGAACTGCTGAGAAATCTACGTGAGAGATAGACGACAATTGTGGGACAATTATGGGATCATACTGCCCCTAGTTCAAATATGACTTAATTCTCAATTATTTATTTGATGCCGACGATGGTCTTCAGCTTGAGTCCTTTGTGCTCAACAACAAAGAAACGATAAATTCGTTTAAGGTGAGTACCGAAAATACCGCAGCCAGAGCCGTTTCTGTCTTTGAGACCACACCTGGCTATACTAAGGCCTGACTGATTTCCTAAAGGAGATGAGTTGAGTTCCAAGTTGCTCTAGGAAATATTAACGACCAGGCAGCCTTCCCAAACTGTCAATGAACGAAAGGTAGCTTTTTTCCTCACCTTTATTCTACCCGTTCCCTGATGGTTAGCATGTTCGCCTGTTACGCAGGAGTTTCGTGGTTCGAATAACAACAGAAGCCAACAAAATGGGTCCTGAGATTCTGACTGTTTGTTTGTATATCTCTCTATCCGTCCGTATATGGATCTACAGCCTGAACGTCTTCACAGATTTTATTCAAATTTTGCAGCTTGGGTCTGTACTATCAGAGGAGTTTTTAGAATTGGGTTTCAAGGTCTTGAAATAACGGTACTTACGATTTCGATAAAGTTATATGTGTTTTTTTTTTTTTTTTTTTTTTTTTTGTCAGGAGTAAATCTTCAAAAGACACTTAGTAGTATTCGATACCAAGTAGTGTGGGATTCTTACCCACTAAAAACTCCTCATAATCAGTACCAATCTATAACGATCGACAACAGATTTTTCTTTCTCAATAATATTATCTCTTTAAGGGAAGCTTAAACTTTTAATGCTTCCCATGACTTTTAGGCCATTAGCTCGTGTGGCTTGGTTCTTCTTAATCTCCGAACATTGCCTCTCGTATTTAATACGGACTCCATTTCAGAGTTGATATGACTATGCAGTCGCTGATTGTGTGATACAGCATGTTTTCTTACAACTTCTGTAACCGTTTCTATTTGTAGGTCACGATGTAAATCGCTATTTCTTATATACCATGGTGCATTTACTATTCCACGAAGGACTTTGTTTTGGAACTTTTGGATGATTTCAGTATTTGTTTTCTTTGAACAGCCCCATAATTGGATTCCATAGGTCCAAACAGGTCTAAGTACTTGTTTATAAAGCATTCTTTTATTTTCGACAGATAAGTCCGAATTTCTACCGAGTAACCAGTACATTTTTCTATACTTCAAGTTGAGCTCTTCCCTTTTCTTTTTGATATGCTCTTTCCATTTTAGCTTTGCATCCAAATTCATCCCAAGGTATTTGGCCGTATTGGCGTAGGGTACAGCTTGATTGTTGATGAATATTTGAACGTAGCTTAACTTTTTATTTGTAAAGTTTATATGTGCAGATTTAGCTTCATTGAGCTTGATACGCCATTTTTTGGTCCAATCACTAACGGTGTCGACGGCATTTTGCAATTTCTCAGCAGCCTTGACGACGCACTTACTGGATGCCAAAATTGCGGTATCATCCGCAAAAGTAGCCATAATGGTGTTGTTATCCACTGGAATATCCCTTGTATATAGCAAATACAGGGTAGGTCCTAGGACGCTTCCTTGTGGAACACCGGCTTGTATATTACATAGCTTTGAATATTCTTGATCATACCGTACTCTGAAGAGCCGGTTTGAGATATAAGATTTTAGTATTTCGTAGTACTGCCTGGGTAGGTCCCTTTGCAGTTTGTACGCTAGCCCCTCATGCCATACCTTGTCGAATGCTTGAGCAACATCTAAAAATATAGCCGAACATACTTGTTTTTCTTCTAATGCTTTTTCAACTGTATCCGTTATTCTATGAACTTGGTCTATCGTGGAATGTTTATTTCTAAATCCAAACTGATGATTTGGGATTAGATTTCTTTCTTCTATGACCTTGCTCAGTCTTTTCAGTAGCAATTTTTCAAAGACTTTTGCCATTATTGGTATAAGCGATATTGGTCTGTAAGACGTCACTTCTGTTGGTGGCTTACCTTGCTTTGGTATATATAAAGTTATATGTGTGCGATTATTTTTTAATTGTCTTTCTGATGATGTAAGAAATTTTTTTGGAAACAGTCTTAAAACGGTAACCCCCGTAGTACGGTTATTTTCAAAACCAATTTTGACGAAATTTTATTTTATTGAAGTCCTTAGTGGGTTGGCAAAATTGTTTATCAAGATTTTGGTTTAAAAATTTTAGTAATTTTTTTTTAATATTTTCGAAATATTTTCAAGACGATGCACAGTTTCTTTCAATTTTTTTGGCGAAATATCTTCTGATAAATCTTGCGTATTAGATTTATTAAAAATAGATCTTAAAAAATTTAAAATTAAAAATCCGGTTTTTTATCAAATTGCTTAAACGGTATTGATTAAATTTTCAGCGTTGATACGTATTAGGATCTGCAAAAAATTTGCATTATAAAATTTTCACTTAAAACATTTGGAATAATTAATTTATATTGATAGATAGATATTTGTTTTTATTTCGTATAAATTTCACATAATATAATACAGAGATTTGATTCATATGATTTTTCTACTAAAATGTTATCTTTACATTATAATGCATAGGTTCGTTACTAAGAAAAAAAAATTTTTGTTCGAAGAATATACGAACGAAAAACTTCCATTTCAATTTAGAGAAATAAAAAAACTAGAAATTGCTTTAAATTAATAACTTTTGACTTTTAAATATATTAATAAATAAAAAAATATATAAATAAATAAATAAATAAAAATATAACGAATTATCTTTCTAAATAGTAACTGGATAAGTGAATAGGTTAGGAAATAAATAAATAAATAAATAAATAAATAAATAAATAAGTAAATAAATAATAAAAGAAATAAATAAATATAAATCAATAAATAAGCTGGTATATAAAATAAATATATATATAAATGATTAAATACTTCAGTAACTTCATAAACAAATAGTTACTCGTTAACAGTTTAAGAGATTAACAATGAAATAATTGAACGAATAAATAAATTATGTCAATATTTGTATTTGTATTTATTTACTTTAAATAATACAATAGAACAGGAAAAGGAAACAAAAACACGAGAAACAAAGAAGTTTCAGTCGTCGACTAGCTTTCAAAGCGTAAACATCGTTCAAGAGCAATTGAATAGTTGACACGTGCTTTTCTGACAACCTAGAGTTGTCTCTTTCATACCTCAACTTTTGTTTTTTTTTTTATATCTTTTCTCCATTATCTTGTTATAGTGTGATCAGAAATAATTATTTAATAAAATTTCCTCGATTGTAAACGAATATTGAGGAATGGGCCCGGGGACGGGTTCTAGTAAGAAGCCCCCAGGTTACTACGATAGTTTGCATGAAAACATGTCGTCGCAGGAACCCAGGGCAAAAAAGAACAAACATAACCCAGATGAATACCCACCGCTACCGCCACAGTAAAATGGAAATAATCCGAAGTTCATTGTAATTTCTGCCAAAAACCCAGAAACTCCACTTACATCTGTGAGTATTTTTATGCTAAGAAAATCAATTGATTCAATTAGTACCTATTATGAAAAGATTTCTTTACTGAGAGATGGAAGTATTCTCATTTTAGTAAAAAATCAACAAATAGGCGATAGATTAGCTAAGTGAGTTATATGGAAGCAATCACTTTCCTATTTTGACATCTGTAGAACTCAAAAACCAAAACAATAAACAAAACCATATTCCAAAATATATTATTGAACGCGCTGACTGGGATAAATTAGCTACTCACTTCCAAAATACATTAATTGACCAAAACTCATCTTGTGTGAATGAACACGCTGCTAAAACGCTTAGAATCATTTGAAACGCTGCTAACAACTCTATTCCCCAGACTTCACCAACTAGTCTCAAGAGAAGACCAGTACCATGGTGGAGTAAAGAGTTAGCTATGCTAAGGGTCGAAAAGGTCAATGCTTGGCGGGCCTTTAAATAAAGCCCTAACCAAACTAACTTATTAGCATCAGTGGCGTTGCTAGGAAATTTTTCGGGGGGGGTTTTTTCCAATTTATTGATATACAATAATAAAGTGCAGAAAATAAGAAGATATGAAAATACACGAAATTATAAATCAGTTCTTCTCTGCTTTGCACGAATCATTCGATAACTTCTTTCACCTTAATGTCAATGTGCCTGTTAATGCTCATAAGAGCAAGCCCATTCAGCCTATCTTCGCCTGTAGAATTCCTTATCCAATATTTTAGACGCCTCAACGTGGAAAAACTACGCTCGCTGCTAGCAATGGTCGCAGCCAATGTTGCACCTATTTTCAGAAACTTGAAAATGTTTGGAAAAAGTGCATCGTTACAAAGATTTAATGATTCTATAAATGTCTTTGGTTGAGTTTCTGGCCCAACCCAACGTTACACTTCATTTATAACGGTTGAAGCAGCTGCCTCAGTCGCTGTTGGCCATTGATTCATTATTACTTCCACGGTTTCATCAATATTCTCAACGTCTTTCCTGACCAATTTTTCAGGGATGGTATTTCCGATTATTGACAAAATTTTTTTGTGTTTCGCAAATCTGTCAGATATGGATGATATGAAGTGATCCAGGAAAAGTATGAATATTGATACACGGTAATAATCTTCTGCTGAGCTGCTTTGGTAATTTTGTCGGTGTTTTTGACGATGCACAATCCTGGAAACTTCAATTTTTTCTCCTATAGACTCGGCTATTCTTTCAGCATCAGCGAATTTTCGTTTTACATTCCGATGATGATGAGTAAAAGTTTGAAAATAAGGACACAGTTGAGCTGAGAATTATGTTCCACAAAACTGTTTGTGCTCCGTCAAAGTGACATTGAGCGCTCAGTGAGATTTTTCTTTGTGGAACTGGCGTAATAGATCAATGTGATTTAAGCATTGTATTGACTTATGATACATGGACTGCTAGTTGCATTAATTCTCTATAAAAAAGTTGGATAATAATGATTGCACTTATTTTGGGTTACACTAGCCCAGGGTTTCCCAAACTATTTTGAGCAACAGACCCCTTTTCCAAAATGAACTGATACCGTAGACTTGGTGGTCAAATTACTTTAAAAATCCTGTCTCGGGTTTTTTACTTACTTTTATTGGTACCTATTACGTAAGCAAGTTTCGCAGTAGTGCAGAAAGAAAATTTTTTGAGATAACAATAAAACATGACGTTACGATGATAGCAGGTATGAAATTCAATAAACATGAAGTGTAATTCATAATTTATTAATGCAGGTTTTTAGAAATCGTGCTCTTATTTGAGAACAAATAATAAATTCATGATTTGAAAAATTAATGCGATGGATGAATCTAGCTAGATCTGGTTTAATATTGGTAATTTGCAGCCTTAAGTTCCCGCGTTCGTTGACTTTCAAACGGTTTCTTTTTTTCGTCAAAATGTTTGCAACCACACTAAAGTCTTTTTTAACAAAATATGATGATGGGAAAGCGATGAGATATTTTTCAGCAATGTTCCACAATGCAGTATATTGAGTTTCAATGCTGCGCTGCAACTTCAGATAGCCTTCGTTGAACTTAAGCTTAAGCTCTTCGTCAGTTTGGATGGTGATCAAATCTTCTTGCATTATCACATTGATTTCTTCCATGGCTATTATACTGTACGAATTTATTACCCACTCAGGAACTTGTAAGTTCAAAAGATCCTCAAACCTTTTGGTAAAATCTTTGTGAAGTGATCTTGTTTTGATCAAGTAAAGATCGGTCATGTAATCCGTCATAGAATTTTTCAGATTTTCTTCCAAATTCGGATCTTTTTCATTTAGAAACTCCAACACAGACCCAAAAATAGCTGAAAATATTGATATTGATATATCAACAGAAATAATTTTTCTCCATGGAATAGCTTTGTCGGTAAAAAAAACGTTCCACTGCCAGAAAAATGGATTCTCCTCTGGTATCAGTTTCCAGATATAATGGTAAAAAGCAGCTCTCGGTACATATTTTCATCTATGATATATCGAACGTATCCTACCAACAGAGTTTCATTGCCGGGTAATGTAGACTCGTCTAACTGGAGAGAGAATCTCTTGGCCTGCAATAAATTGCATAAAATGTTTTCCACGTCGCGACCCATCTCGTCTATTCGTCTCTTAACGGTGTTATTACTCAAGGATATTCTTTTTATAATATGTATTTTGAGCGGGCTTATGCAATGCATTGTTGAGGACCTCTGCAATGGCTGGTAAAATGAGTTGCTCTCCAATTGTGAGAGGCTTCGCCTACTTCGCTTTTAGCAGAGATATATTGTAGGACGCTCGCAAGCCATCAACGTTTTGCATAGGACCGTGATAAGTGGTCCTCCATTTTTGAAGGCTTCATGGCATCGTTACTAAATACTTTTTCACATTCATATGTGACACGTCGGCAAGTGTTGATTTGATGGAGATGAAATAAATCCAAACTTTATGTAGTCCAAACTGTACCTACTGTCTCCTTTTTTTTCGTGTCTGCGATCACACCGCCAATCTTAAGTAAAAATGTTTAAAACTACTACTTATGTATAATATCACAATTATACAATACTATGTAATTTTTTTTATACACATGTTTAAAATGTTTCATTAAACTTTTCCAGCCGTATTTATTAAATTTCCCTAAATAGCTCTGAACGGATGAATAGTTATGTAGTGAATAGCACTCTATTCTACGTTGCATAAATTCTTATTTATAAACCTATTATAGCAATGATGTGTATTTTCTACCTATTGAACAGCTGGTGCGTAAGAAAACCACCAAAAAGGAAAATCCCAGGTATACTTCACTATCGAAAACAAAACGGTCCCTGAAATCCATCTATGTATCCGCCGGCGTACTAACAGTCCCCTGTCATTTCAAAATAGCGAAGACACAAATTTATTCAGTCTCTATACTACCTAAATCGGCGTTCAGCCTATGTTACGTTCAGAAAGTTTTATAAATAAGGTTTTCTTGTTCAGAGATATTATAAGAGGAACATAGCGCTATTCACTCCCTATTATTGGTTTATAAATAAGGCTGTTCATTTTTAGAATGGCAAAAGTAACGCAACACTATCTTTGAAGTTTAAAATAAGAAAATGTGTTAAGGGGGTCGATTGAAAAACTTTTCGACCCCCAAATCCAGATTTCGTTTTTGTCGACCCCTAAGAAACCGATATCGACCACTTTGGGAATCACTGCACTAGCCAATATCTTAACTAAAACACTAACGACATCTGCTGTGATTTAGCTAGCGTGATTATTTAGAAGTGTCAAAAATGTTTCACTAGTTTTCCGCTGAAATGATGCTCGCTAGTATTGCTTAGAATAAGTGGAACCATCTTGAAGTTGGGTCCTAGCAGTCCATGTTTAATAAGTCAATGATTTTAATAAATAGGAGCCCTACTAACGCATTTCAACTGTTTTCTATAGCTCAATGTAGGCAAAACACAAACATACATGTATTTAGATACTGATTTGTGAAAAGCTCGAACTTAAATTTTAAATATGAAAAACAAACTTGCATCAATAAAACAAAAAAAAAAAAAATGAAGCGTTTAAATGATATTCGACTAAAATAATTTCGGGGGGGGGGGGGGGGGGGGTTATCCCCAAAACCCCCCCCCTACGCTACGCCACTGATTAGCATACAAAAAAGATAACGCTAGGTTTAGAAGACTCATGAAAAGTAATAAAAAAAAATGTCTTGAAGAATTCACAGCTGGGATAAACCCTAGCTCCTCGATTAGCAAGATTTGGCGAAACATACGCACATTGACTGGGAACTCAAAAACTCCCTTTACGAAAACATTAAGAACACCGCTTGGCTTAGCTACCACCCCTGAAGAGCAATCAAACGCCTTTGCTGACTCCTGGTCTCTTCTCTCTAAAAGTGAAAACTTTTCACGTTTTTAACTACAACAAACACGAATCCTTATTAACACCAACACAATTTGCACAAAATATAGCTGCTAAACGCATAGAAAGTGATATTTCACTAATTGAATTTGAAAATTGCGTAAGAAGAGCCAAAGGCACAACCCCTGGGCGCGACAGAATACCGTATCCCATGCTTAAAAACCTTCCTAACAATGCTAAAACCGATCTTCTTAATCTTTATAACAAAATTTTTAAAAGTTTCCACAAAGCTGGAAAACAGCCGTCATCGTCCCCATCGCCAAACCAAAAAAAGACATTGACGTAATCGACAATTATCGTCCAATTTCGCTACTGCCATGTACATCAAAGGTACTAGAAAAAATAATAGCCAACCGCATATTGTGGTTCACAGAATATAAAAAATTGCTCAGCACAAAACAAGTTGCTTTCAAGCCAAAAAGAGGATGCATAGACCTCCTCCTCCATCTAGACTACATTATATCCAATGCTCTATCTTCTCGAAATCATGTCTCTATTCTGGCACTTGATTTCGAAAAGCCATTCGACCGAATAGGTATTCACCTAGTTCTTAATAAATTAAATCAATGGGGAATCGGGCCCAATATATTCAACTTTATAAAATTATTTTTAACAAACAGAAAATTTTCAGTAAAAGTAAAATTTTTTTTTTCTAAAACTGTATCACTTGACAACGGCATCCCACAAGGATCACCACTGCCTGTTATCTTTTTTGCTATAGCTTTCAATGAGCTCAATACAATTATATTGAAATACAAAGACCTAGATCATTGTGTCTATGCAGATGACGCATATATAATTTGTAAACACAATGACCTAGAAAAAACTAAACATATTTTTTTAAATCTTCTCAATGACATTGAAAATTGGTCTGTTATCTCTGGTTAAAAAATTTCTATAGATAAATGTAAAATTATTCATATTTGCAGAAAAAAACAATGTAATAACATTGCCATAGTTTTTAATAATGTATTGTAAATATTGTAAATGTAAATAGTCTTAGTATTTTAGGATTAATTTTTAACCGTAAATACAACTGGAAAGACCATTGCAATTACTTAAAAAACACACTAGCGACTAGACTTAATATCATAAAATATCTCTCCTCAAATAAAAGTAAAGTCCACGTTAATTCTTTATCTTATCTTACGAAAATGTTGATGTTGAGTAAGATTGATTATGGCCTGGCTATATTCGGATCATCTCCAAAAACTACAAAAAACATTTTCAAACCTACTTATCAACAAGCCGTGAGAAGAAGTATAAATGCCTTCCCAACCAGCCCTATCAAAAATATATTCGCCGAAGAGGGACTTCCGACAATTGAGGAACGCTACCTAGATGTCAAAGCCAGACTTCTTCTCAAAATCTCTTTCTTAACTGGATCAGTTATTGACAAAGACATAAAGCAAGCCAAAACACACATACGAACAAGGCGCATCCGTTCATCCATACTATCTTAGATGACGGGAAAAAACTGGGAGTACACTTTCCTAAATACACTCCGCATCACATCCACCGACATTCCTTGATAGCAACTCGATTAATCTCACTCTATCTGAATATATAAAAGGATCCACAAGCGATGATATTTTCAAAACACTTTTTACGGAAGTAACCTCCCCTCTTTTAAGTAAAGGGTGGAGACTTCTTTTTACAGACGGCTCAAAAAATCAAAACAACACAACCTTCGCCGTTATAACTAATCAAGGCAATATATCCATCCAAGGACTTCTCCCAGAATCATCGTCGATTTTCACCGCAGAAGCTGTGGAAATATTTGAAGCTGTAAAAAAGTACTCCAACGAATCCGGCAAATGGGCAATCTGCTCCGACAGCCTCTCTGTTCTCAAGTCTATATCGAACCCTTCACATAATTCTCTAATTTTGTCCAAAATAAAAGACATTCTGATCAACAAAACAACTAAGCTTAAACTTATCTGGACACCTGGACATGTTGGCATACAAGGCAAGGCAACGTGCTAGCCAAAAAGGCGGCCAATGATGCTCGCCTGGCTCCAGTATATATGTTCGACATGCACTCCGAAACTGATCTAAAAAGGTTAATACAACTCAAGATTAATGAAAAAATCCTTTTAGAATGGAATGAGTATCAACATCACTATTCAAGTAATAATCCAAAAAAAGAATATCCAAAATTCCCGACATACATCCCTAAGCTGATGATCACAAACTTTATTCGCCTTCGATTCGGCCACACAGCAATTACTCATCAATATCTCCTCAAAAACGAAGCACCACCAATATGTTCCTGCCAAAGCATAATAACAATCAACCACCTACTTAGTTCCTGTTTCTTTTCATCAGACCAAGTCAAAAGCCAAATTAATCTCAACTCAAACATCAAAGATCTATTAACTGTTCCACACCAAAAGAATATACTAACTATAGATAGCATTGTAAATATCCTTAAAATTAAACTGTATTTCAATACAAAGAGTCGATAGCCATTCGCCGCTAGTACTCTTATCTTAAACTCTATATTAATAAGATATTTTAATATGTTATTAATATAAATAAAAAATAAATAACAAAGAAGTTAGATAACAATTTAGATTATAAGCAACAGGGTTATAAATTTAATTCGTGAATAAGGTCATTTTCAGCAAACATACATTTGAAAAGAAACTTATCGGTGAGTTTTGAAATTCTTTCAACTCTTGTGTTGAATAGTGCCATGGCAAATTCAACATCATTTGAAGAATTTTATTTTGTGATATTTGCAGTTTTTTAGAGACATTTTGCACAACTTGCCCATACTGAACATCCATACAAAAAAATAGACTGAAAGATAACTTTAAATACAATGATTTTATTTTTATTTGAAATCTTTGACTTACGGTCTATGAGGGGGTAGAGCATTTTTATGGCAATTCCTACTTTTTTCAATGTTTGAGAAATATGGTCTTGGAATATTTATTTATTTTTATTTCAGTATCTTTTACAATAGACTTAAGTCCTTAAAAGCAAAAGTTAATGTATAATAATAATTAAAAAGTTATTTTAACTATAAACAAACTTACTATATAATCTTACAGTAATCTAATGAATTCATTCATTTAACTATGATTCAATTAAGAGTAATCAGGATTGTTAGCCAAATACCTAAAAAGCATTTTATCAAAATTTAAAGTACCTCGTAGCTTTCTAATGTCTAATGGTAGAGAATTCCATAGTCTGACAGTATATACAAAGAATTGGCGTTTAGTGGCTAAAAATGTATATGTTGGTTGAATAAAAGCAAACGTTCCACTTGAATTAGAGGAAATCATTTTATTATATGAGTAAAGCGGGTCTTTTTTAGTTACTTCATTATTAAGAGATTTTAAGGCAATGTAATTGAAGTATGCGTTTAGAGTACATCCTAGTAAATTTTAATTATATCCAGAAACATGGTCAAAACGTTGGTAAACGTAACGTATGCAGTTGTTAAAAGCGACGTTTAAGCTTCTTTTCTTTTCAGAGTTTAGGCAACAGAAAATTTGAGCACCGTATGTGACTATCGGAATAATCAGAGTTTTTACTAGCCGAAATCTTATGTTCTGTGGAGTGAATTGTTTAGAATACGACAAACTCCAAAGGCAACCGTATATTTTACCAATAATACTTTGGATGTGGTAATCCCAGCTTAATGTGGAATTGAACCAGATCCACAAGTTTTTTACTCTATTGACGTATTCAATATTTGTACAACCGATACGTATAGAAGGGAAATAACTAACATCGAGTTCATGTTTATAAATAAATTAGACATTTCGATTTGGAAGGGTTCAATTTTAAACAACTTTTTTCTGACCAAGACATGATTTTACTAAGATCGCTGTTAAGTAATTCATCACCATTTTCAATTAGTCCTAACTTGCAACTTAATCGTGCAACTAAAACAACCTGGACATGTTAACAACATTGAGCTGCTAGAATTGAAAGCACAGATCGAAACACTTCACACAAACAATCTTGCGTCCGACGCTGTTTTGATAGGGATACCCTATTTTCCTGAGGAAAATCTGGAAAGAATTTTTTGCAACATTTGCCAAGCAATGAACTTTCAAACACCCGCAGTAAATCGCATTTTCCGAGTGAAACAAAGATCCGACTCAGTAATAATAGTTAAGTTTGCGTCAACTCATGATAAGTTCACGACTTTGAAGGCTATATCGGCATTTAGAAAAAATAACTCACGGCAGTTCTGTCTACGGGATGTGGGTTTCGACTCTAATAAAAAAATCTACTTGCACGAAAGTCTCACTCCTTTAAATCGAGGTATCATGCGCCAAGCGATTAAGTTTAAACACGAAAAACGAATTAACTCTGCCTTTTCAACACGAGGAGTTGTTTACATTAAAATGACACCGACTACAGATAACATAAGAATTGACAGCTTACTAAAGCTCAACGAAGTTGTATACGGTTCCAGAAATCCCAGAGCCACTGAAACCAACAGTTGAATCCAGTTTCTCTCAAACTTGTTATTTTTATTTTTCATTTTTTATTTTTCATTTAATAATTTTCATTTTATATTGCTTTTTTTTATTATTACTTTCATTTTCATCTTTCTGTACATTGATCTTTCTTCCAAAACTGCAAAATTAGTGATGGGTCTTCTATCAAAGGTTCAAGTTGGTTTCAAAGTGTGTCATTTTAATGCCAGAAGTTTAAATGATGAAAAATTTGATTACATACAGAACATTTTCAATGGTAACAAATTAGATGTTATTTGTGTGAGTGAAACTTGGCTTTCTCCAGAAATTCCTGATCGTATTAGGGACTTGCATAGCTACACCCTTATACGTAATGATAGATTTACTCCTACTATTGGTGGTGGAGTTGCAATTTATTGTAGAGCTGGACTGAAGTGCAAGATACTTGCCAAATCGGAAAATAATGAAGTCGAATTTATTATTACAGAAATTTCAGACTCCAATGTTAAATGTATGTTGGCCTGTGTTTATAACCCTAACAGAACCTGTTCTCTCACACCTCTTTTTACATCGTTAGAGCCTTTCATAACATTATATGAACATATCATTGTTCTTGGCGACTTTAATGTTGATCTTCTCAAAACGGACCGAACAAGTGCTCAATTTCTCGATATTATTGCTGCTTTAGGCCTCAATGTTATTAATACCTACCCAACAAGATATGCTCCTAATTGTCATCCTAGTCTACTTGATCTCATTATTGTATCTGAACCAACAAATATTTTACTCAATGATCAATATCCTTGGATGGTATATCCGATCACGACCTAATATTCTGTACTTATAACATTGATTTGTGTTAATGATGACCTTCAAAGAATCTACGATTGGGTCAAAGAAAATGGACTCATGCTTAATGCTGGAAAAAGTCAAGCTCTTCTAATCTCAAAGATGACTTATAACTGTGAAGATCTACCTTCTATCGTTCTCAATAGTGGAAATCTTCGTTTTGTAAACTCTGTCACAAGTCTTGGCTTCAAAGTCTCGAGAGATCTTTCTCGTAAAGACCAAGTTAATTATATCATTAGTCGTATCTATGGAACGTTGAGAAAACTCTGGATATCTAGCAGCTTTACTCCGCAAGAAACTAGACTCCATCTGATAAGAACTTTACTAATACCTGTAATTTCTTTCTCTGAGGTTGTGTATCCAAAGCTTGATTCTTTATCTAAAAACAAACTACGTGTTGCCTTTAATGACATGCCTCGTTATGTATATGGTATTCGAAGATATGACCATATATCTGCTTTTAGTACGAATATCCTTAATTGCACTCTGTCCCAGTACATAAAGTTTCGTAATTGCCTTTTTCTGCACAGGGTAATTCACACAAAAACACCTGAGTACCTGTATGAAAAAATTCAAGTATGTACATCAAAAAGAACAAATAATTTAATTATACCAAGCTTTCGATACCTAAACTCGTCACGAATGTTTTTTGTTCACAGCATTCGGCTATGGTATTCTTTGTCTTTAGACATCAAGCGGATAAGAGATCCAGTGAAGTTCAGATCTGAAGCATTTAAGCATTTTTCTAACAGTTAATACAGTTAATAAATTTGTTTTTAACAAAAGAAGAAAGATTTATATTTATTTATTAAAAAAAAAAAAATAAATTGTAAATATTTATTTTTGATTTATATTTAAAAAAAAAAAAAAAAAGGTTAAAATTTATTTTTGTATATTATGTAGCTATAGCATAGTTTATCATATAATTATTGAATAATTGTAAAACTAACCATCTTATAAAATACTATAAAAGACAAATGTCTTACTGTATTGTTCCTAATAAAGAAAGAATTGAATTGAATTGAATTGAATCGAATCTCTACATCATCAGCATATAAGTCAATAGAACTGTGCTCGACTTGAGAGGTCAAATCATTAAAGTACATAGAAAATAATAATGGACCAATAATCGATCCTTGGGGGACTTCTGTGAAAAGGTTTACAAAACTTGAAACTCGATTGCCCACAACTACAGCTTGTCGCCTTTCAGAGAGGTATGAAAATAAGAGCTTAGCTGCCGACGGTGAAAAATTAAAAAATTGTTTTAATTTAAATATTAGTATTTTGTTGTTCACCGTATCAAAGGCTTTCGAGAAGTCAAGTAATCCCAAGAAGGATACATAGTCCTCCGATTGCGTTCAGCCAATCGACTACGGAGAGCGCGGCGGCCGGCGGCGCGGCGTGGCGGCTGGCGGGCGACAGAGAGAGCAAATCGAAAATACATTATTAGAGTAATTGTTATACGTAACAAAAAAAAGTTATGCCAATTAAGAAGAGGCGTTATTTAAATATCATTGATGTTTATATATTCTTACATTTCGGGGAGGGAGGGGGTTGAGTTTTGAACCCCTCAAACCCTCCCCTGGCTACGCCCATGTTGCCATGCTTTTCGTTTGGCTGCATTTGCTTGACTGAATTCTTCAGTAAACCATATTTTTTTCATTTTGGCGCCGAGTAAAACCCAGAACATCAGCGGCTGCGCTTTTGGTGGCCCTTTGGTATTGCCGCTAAAGAAAAGACATTGGTCTCTCTTCCGACTCCTACTTTCCGACGCGTGTGATAGAGCAAGATGTAGACCGTTTTCGAATCGGAGGTTTGCTATGCAGTTCTACTTAATAACTGTTTTTACGTTTACAAAGATTTCCACCTTCACTAGTACTGCGTTAAAATCGCTGAATCTCATATCGCTCTCTCACTTACCGCATTACCGACAAAAGCACTCCGAAATAAGTGTGGTTGATGTTTTCTGTAGCAGTCACTATTAAAGAAGTTTGCAGTTTTTGTATCTTCTTAATGCCCGGCCAGTTCCATCCAACTTCTTTGTCGTTTTATCATTTCCTATGCCCTTCAACAGTAAAAGCATTGCTGTGCTTAATGTGCGTGAACAAAATGGCAACCGGCTTCAAATTCTTGAGAGAAAAATCAGAAAAAATGTAATAAAGATTTTGCATTTTGGATTTGGAAAAATTGAGCGAATGGGATGGGCATTGGGCAATTAACAAAATTCTTCTTTAAATTCGCTTCTATTCTGCCTGAATAAATCTTGTAGTCTGCGAGTAGTAGTTACCAACCTTGTGCCCAGTGTGCCTTTACATACACATTTTTGCAAAATGGTTTGAAACCTTTAGTTGGTCTGTTAAAATGTTTTTCAATTGAAGGCATAATAATTTCATTGAAACTCGAGGACTTCTGTACTAAGGAGCATTTGTAAAAAACTCTCCCTTACTCTTTAATCGAAGTATGGCTGTCTATTTCATGATTCACCAACATCATTGGCCTTTGTACGAATTATTTATCTACTGCCCAGTCCAGAGTCAGAAAACAAAGAGCTGTGTGTACCGCACAAAGCTAATTTAATTTAGCCTACCTAATAATTAATTTTTTTTTTTCTTGTGTGCATTTTATTTGCACTCTGTGTGGCTTTCATTTCTTTCAATTCATAAAGCATAAACTCTATAAATGACTCTTTTACAAAGGAAAACACCCTGTTTGCATTAATTTACGAGTGTCATAATCCGCAAGGAGCACACATTCAGAGAGCCTGCTTCTACCATTTCGTTCATCCTTTCTTTTCACATTCATCCTCCAGCTACCGCAAACATCCGGATCCTTTTATTCAATTTAAAGTAAACATCGTAACGTCGTCGTCGTCGCTCGACGTAGTCATCGTACTGCAACGAGTGGAATTTCACAGCACAGTTTTTTGTTACTGCCGTTCTGGCCTTTTTGTGTTTCCCTTTTCTTTTTCTTTTTTTTTTGTATTTTTGTAAAGCAGAGTTACAGAGCGAGATTCAGGCGAGATTCATCAGCAATAGTATAAGCAGAAGCACCCATTTTACAGTCACTCCTTCTCCGACTCCGTGTCCTTAAAACATGAAGTTTATTTACCATTCTTGGTGTATTAAAAAGTTTTCTTTTTGCTTGCACGTATATTGTTGATAAACGGAGCTACAGCTCGCATCATGAGCATTAGCATCACAACACAAATCTGCTGATAACGGTTAGTGCTCGAGAATTTCCAAGTTGAGTTTTCTAAAAGACGAAGTGTGTGGTGTGATGGCAGAGTACCAAACCAACTGCAGTACTCCAAAGAATTTATTATCTATCCTTCGGGAATACAAGAAGCCAGATTAGAGGACGGTGTTGATGTTTTTGCTTTCGAAAAGTTTTTCATCTGTTGTCCGTTCAGATGCAGATAGAACAAGTAAACTGCTTTTTTTTTTATTTTGAATGAAATCAGAATGAGAGAAATGCCTTATTACAATTTGCTTCTTTTTTTTCAATTTTTTAACTTTTTTACGCTTTTCTCTATAATCTTCAGTTTTCCTGTGGCTTGGCCTCATGGATGCTGAGACTGGAGTTGGGAACTTGTTTTTTTTTTATACGTGTGAACACAAAAGTTTATCAAATGAAATGTAAAAACAAAGTAAATTTAAACATTTACAACACCACATTGAATTAAAAACAGTTTTTCAGTGAAGGAACAAATAAATGATGGGATTAAAAAATTCACAAAAATTAATATTGAGTCAGAGCATAAGTATTGCTTTGGAAAGCTCGCAAATCTTAGAACAAAGGCTAGGTAAGGTTGGGATATATGGGATCCATATATCCCAGGTACGACTGTGGGCTCATCAGTTAGATGCTGTCGTACCTTTCTGAGACGCAATTCTATAGAGGAAACGCCAAAGTGAGGTCACTGGATCTCTTCATCCTCCATTTTAACTTTCATTTTAAAAGCTTCAATATTGACAAAAATTGAATAATTTATCGTTAAAAACAAATTGTGTTCAAAGGCGCTTTTCAAGATATACCAAGCGTACGAAGTATACGGAGCCTTCAACACAAGGTGTAGTTTCATTACCACTTACCTGGTGAATTAGTGCTGGAAGACATTCCGTCAAGATTACTTGCAACCCCAGCCATTCATGCAAAGGGCTTCGCATATGAACTAACTTCTGTCATACAAGGCTCTTCAGAAAGATAAAAAGACATGAGGTGTCGTGCGACACCAGTTTGGAACGAAGCTCCTTAACATAAAACTCCAACAACAGAGAATAGCTTTTTAGTTGTATTTCTGGATTGAAACTTTTTGGGCGTGAAATATCTGAGATAGAATGAAATAGAATGAAAAAGATGAATATAGCTGTTCAACAGCTCATCGGCTCAACTCCAAGCTCAGTGTTCCGAATACGGATAGGAAGATCACGGATGTGACGAAAAACAATGTTAAGTAAAATAAAAAATAGATAAATAGAGTGGCGCAACAGAGCGAGGAGCCCCTGGGCCTAGCGCATTTCTAACAACCATTCCTTGTGAGGGAATGGAGGGGACCTATTATTATTATTATGTATATTTATTAGTTATAAAATAACTTTATCAACTTTAACAATTTAAAAACATTTCGTATCAAATATTTACAAAAAAAAAAGAATTTAAGTTAGCATTACAGTTTTCACATATCTTGTTACAAGTTTTTTAAAGCAAAAGAAGTTTGATTCATTTCTTATGTATGAAGGCAGATTATTATAAAGCTGAAATCCACGGTAAATCACTGAATTTTGTGTGCTGGAAAGGTTACATCTATCTAGTCTAAAGTAATCCGCAGATCGTAGATTGTATGGCTGCACTTCACGGACATAATGTACATTATCAGATAGATAACCAGGACATCGGTTGTATTTGATCTTGAAAATAAAAATAAGAACTTTTAAACATAGACGTTGTCTTACATTTAGCCATTGCAATGTTTCTAACATAAATGAAGTACGGGTATAGATATTACACTTGAGCAGTGAACGCATTGCTCTGTTTTGCAAAATTTGAAGTCTAGATTTAGTTTCTTCATTACACAAATATAAAATTGAAGCACAGTAGTCAAAATGAGGAAGGATTATTGTATTGTATACCATTACAGCATTTTGAAAATTTAAACTTTTTCTAATACGTCCAAAGAAACCTACTTTTTGACTAATTTTTGAGCAAATGAAACTTGCATTTTCTTTAAAGTCTAAATTATTATCAATGATCACACCGAGATATTTTATTGACGTGATTTTTTCAATATTTTCATTACCGATTCGAAGCTCAATATTCTGATTGCCCGATTTTATCACCATGAATTTTGTTTTATCAATATTTATTTTTAGCTTATTCATACACAACCACTTATATAAGTTATCTAAGTCTTCTTGCATCTTCGTTTTCATATCATCTAGATTTTTGCCTTCAATAAATAGCAAAGTGTCGTCTGCAAACAATACAACTTTACAATATTTAAGAATTTTATTAATGTCGTTTATGTAAATTAAGAACAGATCAACTCCCAGATTGGATCCTTGCGGAACACCAATGTCAACATTTAAAGCTTCCGATTCCTTATCTAAAATTTTAGTCGTTTGAAGTCTGCCAGATAAGTATGACCTAAACCACTTCAGTTCTGTTTCAATTACTCCATATGATTGCAGTTTTTCCAGTAAAATTTCTCTAGAGATCGTTTCAAATGCCCTCTTAAAGTCCAAAAATACAGCTACTATGCAATTTCTTTCATCTATTTGTTTTTTCCATTCATTTATCGTCCAAACCAACGCTGTTTCACAAGAGTGTGCTTTTCTGAATCCTGATTGCTCCTTTATTATTAAATCATTTTCAATTAAATATTGCACTAATTGATGACTCACAACTTTCTCTATTATTTTCTCTATCATTGGCAGTGTATTTATAGGCCGAAAATCCTTAGGATGAATAGGGCTATTTACTTTTGGAACTGGTATAACGGTCGATACTTTCCATATATCAGGGAAAATCCCATTGCTTAGCGATCGATTTATAATTTTATTAATTTCACTTCCAATTAACTCAAAATTTTCCAAAATAATCTTTGAGTTCAGTCCATTATTGTCTTTTTTACTGTTCATTGTTTTTATAATGCTTTTAAGTTCTGTCAAATTTAAATTTTTAAAACGAAAAACTGTTTCAACTCGGGGTAAACACAACACAAATGGGACATAAGGGATTGATTGGTTAATCTCAACTATACTATGAACAAAGAAAACATTAAGTAGGCGAACTATTGCACTTAAATCACGCTCAATCATTCCGTTTATCATTATTTCTTTTATATCTTTTTTTTCCGACTTTAGAACCAGCTCCTTTATTGCACTCCACATTCCTTTTTGATCACCCATCTTAGACGATATTTTAGATTGCACATATTGATTTTTGGCTTTATTAATTTCAGTCTTATAAATATTGCGTAAAGTCTTATAACTATTCCAGTCATCATTGTTATCACTTATTACAGCTCTTTGATATAATATTACTTTCGACTTTTTTAATTCTAATAGAGACGTATTAAACCAAGGATTTTGAATATCACAGCTTATTGTTTTTTTAAAAGTTAGCTTCTTCATTATATCTATTAGCTTATTTTGAATTAACTCCGCTCTAAAATTTACATCACTTAGATTTCCTTGCACGAAACTACTTATCGACCACAAATTGCAAAACTCTTCTTTCGTGTACCTCGATTTCAATACTGTTTTCAAAATATTTGGCTTTTCTTTTTTACAATGTATTTCAATCCTTATTCCCTCATGATCTGTTATATTTATTGTTTTGTCTACATTTACTTTAACTAAGAAATTTGATTCATTAGTCACAACGTAATCAATCAGGGTATGCGAATTGTTTGTGTTTCTTGTTGGTTCAGTTCCCAATTGTTTCAAAAATCTATCACTTAAAAATTTACATATCTTTGTTTTATCATTTGACTCTGTTAACAAATCTATATTGAAATCACCAACACAAAGTACATTATCACTTTCATTTATGTTTTCTTCAAACCAGTTATCTATATTGAACATAAAGTCATTTATGGCAGAACTCGGTGATCTATAAACAGATATGAGTTTCCATGGTACACCATCAAGCCACGTTTTTACTGCTACAATCCATAGTTCATAGTCAATACTTAATTTTCCTACACATTCAAATTGAATTTCATTATCAAGATATATTGCAGCTCCACCTGTATGTCTCGAGTTTGATTCACTTTGAATTACATTATAATTTTTTAAATAATACTCACTAGTCTCTATTTCTTTTGTGATGTGAGTTTCACTTACAAAAATTATCTGTGGCTTTTCTCTTATAACTACTTCTTCAAGTTCAGGTAAATTTTTTATTACACTTTGAGCATTTATATAAAGACAACTATAATTTTTATCCTTTAATTGCTAATAAAATTTATTTTTTTCTCTTTTCAACTTATTAGAATAGATATGATAATTTAATGCCGGTTCCGAATGGCTAATCGAGAAAGCGCTTTTCATGGCAGTGAATTTACTAACGAAGGACTTGCTAATTCCTCGCAAAAGGCGATACCCGTGGAAAAACATTTTTGCCTCTGCTGGGACTCGAACCTCGTACCTCTGGGTGAGCAGGTCGACATGCTAACCATCAAGCCATGGGTACCACAAACAATGTTCCGTTCAATTATCGAACGCGCAAACACGCGCCTCGCGAAGTGACCGCAAAATTAAATTCCGTGCTGCTCCTTCCTCCACACAAAAAAATACAAAAAAAAAAAAAATATTGAGAAAAACAGAAATTAATCAAAACAATAATAGCCAAATACAAATCTATAAATTTTTCCTTCCGTGGCACCGCAAGAAAAAAAAAGAATTCTCGTGCAAAAACAATTCAGTGCGCTGTGCCTGTGCTGTGAAAATTAATAAAAAAAAAAAAAAAAAGAACCTGCAATAGACCAAACACTAGTCCCCACCTTCTTATCTTCTCCTCCCCCACACCACTCACATAGACTTGTTGGCTGCACACATTTCTTCTAATCGATATTTCCTTATCGCATCGAAGCAGTGTGTGCAGGCAATGAGCCTGTGGGTTTTCTAGGCGGATAGTTGATCAACGGTGTTGATCCCGTTGGTGAATCAAATCAAGTTGCTGGCTGGGCATAACACCGCTAGTAATTTGGTTTGGTTTTCTATCGAGATATGCACTTGTTGATTATACTTAGATAGCGTCTGCGTTCGATATTTTGTTTTGTGTGTTTTTGTGAATTGTAATGTCGGCTAAATTTCGGGTCGATTTTAGCAACATTAGGGGGTTGCGATCGAATTTCTTTGCTGTGTACGCTCACACTGAAAAATGCAGGCCAGCTGTTTTGGCACTGAGTGAAACACAGGTGGGTGTTGATTCTGATCCCACAGAGCTTAACCTGCCTGGCTATAGCTTAGTGCCACTATTCTTTTCCTCCCATGGCCTCGCCGCCGTTTATGTTCGAAATGATATTGCTTACCAACTTCTACCACAATACGGCCCTTGTTCTTGTTCTAATACGAACTTTAATTTCATGTGGTTAAAATTCACTGTCCGTAAGCATATTCACTATTGTTTTATTTACAGAAGCCCCAATTTAGATAGCAATTCAACCTCTAACGAGTTTGATGCGCTATCTGAATCCATAATAAGAACTGTTTCCCAATATACTCACACTGAAATCGCAATTGCGGGCGATTTCAATGTACACAATTCAGGTTGGCTTCGACATTTCGGCCAGACAACACCCGAAGGAAAATATGTTGAGATCTTCGCTGAGTTTAACGAATTAACTCAACTTGTTGACGAGCCCACTCGGGTTCCAGATATTGAAGGCCATGCGGCCAACACTCTTGACTTATTTCTCACTTCTCATCCCGAAAAATATAGGGTTATAGTATCATCTCCTTTTGGCAAATCGGACCATTGTGTCATATCGGTAGATTTTTCGTCTCCGTCACGGTAAAAAAAGATAAAGTCCCCAAAATAACTGTGTGGCAATACGAGAAAGCCAATTGGGACGGACTGAATAATTTCTTTCGAAATTTTAATTGGTCATTGTGCTTTCTCGACGGAAACGTTGATGCATCAGCTGATATGATATCTAACGTAATTCTCAACGGCATGAGAAATTTCGTTCCTCACAGAACAAAAAGTATCATCCCCAAAGAGAATTCGTGGTTTGATTTAAGCTGTAAGGAGGCGATTAGGGATCGAGAAAGTAGTTTTCGAAAATTTAAAGATAACCCAACAGTAGAAAACCGAAATATGTTCAAACGGGCCAGAAATATCTGTAATGCTCAAACACAAAAGACTAAGTTTTTGCATGACCAAAAAGTTAGGCAAAAAATACAGTTGTGTCCAAAAGGAAGTAAAAACTTTTGGTCTTTTGTGAAGAACATTAAGAACTCGACCACGTCATCGGTCCCAACGCTCGTCTTCAATGACTCTCCGTATGTCAGCTCCATCGACAAAGCCAATTTGCTGGTAAATTTGCAGCTAAATTTGCTGCCAACTCGACACTTCCTTATAGCATAATGGCTCCACCTGAGCTCGAGTCTGCAAATTCTTTGATGAAGCAGATATTTTTTCGAACTCGCTCGGTTACGAGAGTCCTCAAAGATCTCAACATACATAAATCCGCTGGTTCAGATGCTATCCCCGCCGTTATTCTGAAGAGGTGTTCTTCTACGCTGGCAAAACCACTGCGTAAACTTTTCCATCTTTCCTATTCTGCTGCGATTTTTCCGAGCATATAAAAACTGCATTTGTCCAGCCGGTCCCTAAAAAAGGCGAATCTTCCTCCCCTTCCAATTACCGTCCAATTGCACTAACGTCCCTTCTTTCCAAGGTCATGGAAACGTTGATGAATCGTCAACTTATGAAATATCTTGAAGAACGAAAGCTTCTTAATGACCGTCAGTACGGCTTTCGTAGCAAACGGTCCACTGGTGATTAGATTAGATTAGATTAGACATATTTATTTATTCATTACATATTTAGGATATTTACAATTTTTGGTGTGAACTCTTAACAAAAGAATAAATAATAGTTATCATTCATTAACATATAGTTAGAGGCGAATGAAACATAATTAACAATAAATAAAAGAAACAGGTGTGGGGTGACAACAGTTTCAAAATAATTACTTACAAAGAAAATCAATATGATAGATGTGAAATAAGATGGTAGTTGGGTATGCAAATTTTATTTTTATTTTTAATAATTTAATATTTTAGTTTAAACATTTTAAAACATAATTTAAACAAGGTTAGATGAGTTCGAGAATTTAGTAACAATTTTCAATAGTTTTTAAGTCGATTGTGAAAAGCCAGTTCTTGATTTTATTTAGAGGTGGGTTACAATTAACCGTTGTTCTAATTGACAAAGGCAACTTATTAAAAGATCGTGGTGCTGAGACAGTATAAAAGTTAGAGAAGTGGGTTTTTTTCACTGTTGGAACCGTTACAAGATTCAAATAATTAACGCGTAAATTATAAATTTGCGAATTTCTGCTAGGAATATTACCACTCTGTTTATAAAATTCTTTAAGCACTTTGAAGATGTAAAGGTGTCTTATAGGTAGAACTCTTAGTTCCTTGTATAAGGGCCAACTTTCAGTAAGGCGATTTTTGTTGCAAATTATTCTAATTAGGTGTTTTTGAGCAGTCAACAATGGTCTTAAGGTATTTGCATATGAACCACCCCAGCTTGACAAACCATATTGTAACTTAGAATGCGCGAGACCGTAATAAATTGAAGTTAATAATTTTTTTGAGCAGAATGGTTTTAGCAGATACATTTTCCGTATAACAGCTAAAAGATAATTTCTTAGATTTCTAGTATGATCTTTCCAATTCAGATTTGAATCAATTATTACTTCCAAATACTTATAGTTATTTACCATATCGATTTTAAAACATGAATCTGAACACAAGACACTTTGCACAAAATTTTGCTTACCACAATCATGAACAGGAAAACTGAATTTGTTGCAACAAGGGTCATGAAAAAGAAAATCATAATGACAAGGATTAATCCCTGAGGTTTTAAACGACATAAGTTTAGTTTTTTCACTAATGACCAACTTATGTACAAAAAACCAGGCCCTTAAAAGTTCAAGATCATGTTCTATGTTCACGATGCAGTCTAATTCAGAGTAAGATTGATACGTTAGAGAGATATCATCTGCAAAAGCAGTTGGTACACCATTTAAAGGAAGTGTGAACAGTGAGTTGATGTAGATTAAGAAAAACATTGGTCCAAGGACGGATCCTTGCGGTACCCCTGTTTTGAGAGCACAAGCTTCGCTTAGTTTACCGTTGATAGTTACCCTTTGAATTCTACCTTTCAAATATGACTTAAGCCATTCAAAAATGATGCCTCTAAAGCCTATGCTGTACAGTTTACTTAAAAGCAAATCATGGTCAACCATATCAAAGGCTTTTGTCATATCTATAAAAAGAGCAATGATTTGATGGCTTATCTCACCGAAAAGTGGAACCAATCTTTACATTGTTTTGGAGAAAGTAAGATTATTGCGCTTGACATTTCTAAAGCATTTGATAGAGTTTGGCATCAGGCTCTTTTATGGAAATTGCGTTCTTTTGGTATCGATGAGTCTCTTCTTCGTGGGATTATAAACTACCTTTCCGATCGTTCAATACAAGTTGTGTTGGATGGCTTCAAGTCTGATACCCACTTCATAAATGCTAGTGTGCCCCAGGGCTCCGTTTTGTCTCCGACTCTCTTCCATATTTTCATAAATGATCTCCTGTCTGAAACTTCTAATCCTCTCAACTGTTTAGCTGACGACTCGACAATCAGCTTTTCATATTCGTTTCCAAATTCACGTCCCTGCTCTTCGGATGTGGAACTGGAACGGTTGCGTATGATAAGCTTATTGAATTCTGACCTTGACAGCATTGTTTCATGGGGTCCTATGTACCGAGTAGAATTCAATGCTTCGAAAACTCAATGCTGTCTCTTGTCGTTGAAGCTTAACATTCCCCCTTTGCTTTGGTATACCTGCATCGAAGAAACCGAAAAGCTGTCAGTACTTGGTATGTGTGTAAACGATGATCTTCGTTGGAATGACCACATATTTGAAGTCGCCAAAAACGCTGCTAAATGCTTAGGCTACTTGAGACGGTGCAGGAAGTTCTTCACCCCTTCTGATCTGGCTAAAACTTATGAGGCCTTCATCCGCACAAAACTGGAGTATAACTCCCATATCTGGTCAGGTGCTCCTCAAACATCTTTGCAACTTCTTGATAGGGTACAAAATAGAGCGTTAAAATTGATAGGTGATAGTTCAATCGTAGAATCGATTGATTCTCTTGAACATCGTCGAAACGTTACCTGTCTCACTCTCTTTTATCGCTTTTTCTATAAACAGTGCTCTAGTGAAATATCCAGTTGCATTCCTCCCCTGAAACAATTTACCCGCAACACCCGCCTCGCTAGGAATGCTCATCAGTTTTATCTTGAGCCCAATTTCGGGCGTACAGTCAAGTATAGAGATTCGTATTTCAGTCGCACCACCCGAATGTGGAATGCTTTACCTGGCTCTGTATTTCCCCTTCATTACGATTCACAAAAGTTCAAAAGCAAAGTGCATCGGTGTCTCCTTTCAAATCCTCTCCTATTTTCCTAAATGCTCGCACTGTGTTCTATTACATTATAAGGGTAGTCATAACCCCTTGATGTGCGCGTTAATTATGAAAAAAAAAAAAAAAAAAATGTAAAGTAATAAGGGTAAACTGTTAATTACTTTCGACACCAATTCTTTTGCAAAGGTGGTCCACTTTTGCCGCAAGGTGTAGAAGCTCATAAAAAATCGGGAAACAGCTACCTAAAAACCACAAATGTGGCCCTTGACACCTCCTCCTCGAAGTGCCGTTTCCAAAAAGAAAAAAGAAAAAGACCACTATCTTCCCGACATATCCAAGCGTTCCACCCTTGAAGGGATGGAACTGAAAAGGTAATTTCTTATTTGAATGTTCAGATCCGCAGAGGGCTTTTCTCTATTTTGAGCGCAGATAGGAAAGCGTTTCAGTTAGGCCTTGAACTTTTCTCAGACCCTCGGTCAACCGAAGTAGACACCATCGCCTACATACTCACCGAACAGCAATCCAAGGCCAAGCGTATAAAAGATGCCATTCTCTAGTTGTATGCTTTTTTTGTTTAAATTTTGTTTTTGAATAAAACCGACAAATAATTTGTTGTTAAAAGCAAAACAATTTCAATTCATATGAGATATGACACACAATCACCCTTATTACGAATGGCGTTTTAATAAAACGCCAATAAAATGACTTATCTCTAGGTGCCCCAATTGACGTTTAAATAAAATAATTTTTGAGGGAATGGTAAGAGCAATGAGGAACAGATAGAGGGCTGACCTTATATTTTTATAAAAACAAAAATTATCGCGGCTTGAGCTCTGTCATTTTTTAGGCGTTTTAGTGAAACGCCTATCGCAATAAGGGTGAATATGTACAGTTAAAATACACACAAAACAGAAAATGGGAAAATTTGGTATCTTTAAGCCCATCAGGACAAAATAATGAGCAATAAGCCCGTAATACGTTATGCTTCGAAGGATACTCGATAGGAGAGAAATATTTGTATTCTTACCCTCGCGTTGAAATAGAAACGTTTTCAATCGTATTGAAGGATTAATAAACTAAGAAGCAGGCGCGGATCCAGGGGTGAGGCAATAGGGGCAATTGCCCCTTTATTTAAATAAATAAATAAATAAATAGGGTGGCGCAACAGAGCGAGGAGCCCCTGGGCCTGGCGCATTTCTCACAACCATGCCTTGTGAGGGAATGGAGGGGACCTACAATTTTCTGTCGGTTCCAAACGGCTTATTGAGAAAGCGCTTTTCATTAGAATGAATTTACTATCGAAGGACTTGCCAATTCCTAGCGAAAGGCGATACCCGTGGAAAAACATTTTTGCCTCTGCTAGGATTCGAACCTCGAACCTCTAAGTTAGCAGGTGGACATGCTAACCATCACGCCACGGGTCCCTAAATTGCTTTAAATAATAATTCATTCAAAACCAAGAACAAGCAAAACTCAGGCAGAAGGCATAAAAAACGTCAATGTCATTCGTTCGGGATTCACAATATTATTCAATACTTTTTGATGAAACAACTCACCTCTCCCAACTAAGTATTATATTACGCTACGTTCATAATGGTGGCATTCGTGAGGATTTTGTCTCCTTCGTGGATGCATTTGAGGAACTACACGGTTAAAAATGTTGGTGTTGATTCTAATATTTTGGGTTGCATATAAAACAACACTTTATATAGCTTATTCCAGAACTGATGAAGAATACGAATTTGATGAGGAAAGCTGGAGGGAAACTAGAAAAAAACTAGCTGCCGAAGAGGAGTTATCTCTAACTGGCAAAGCCATCGGCCAAATTGTATTGTTGCAACTGAAGAAAAAGCTCAAACTTCCTCTTGAATGCTGTGTGGGAATAGGGATTGACGGATGTGCTGTTATGCTTTCAGAAGTTCGAGGTGCTGTCATGGAAATTCAGGGAGAAACCAAAAAATGCTGTTAGGACTTCATGCTACAGTCATAAGCTTAATAGCTCCATTTCTCAAAGTTCAAAAGTACCTGCCATTCGAGACGCTCTGTTGCAATAATGAAAGTGGTAATCTTCTTCTTCAAATCGCACCCAAAACGAAAAACCGTCCTTATGAACACCTTGGGGTGTGCCCTCACATCACTTTGCGAAACAAGGTGGGTAGAACGACATGAAGGTGTACTTCAATTTTCTTTGGACCTCATCAAAATTGTGGAAGCGTTGGAAATGATATCGCAGTGGCGTGACCCAAGCTCCACGGCTGGTAAGGCTTCCTTACTTATAGCTTCTTTATGCCATTCACAGTTTATTGTATCAGTTTTGAGTTTGAGTGATGTGTTGTCTTTAACACAGTCCTTGAGCAAGTTACTACAATCTAAATCTTTTGACCTGAATAGCAGCGCAATGCTGGTGAAGAACACGATTTCCGTTCTTCAAGGTCGTCGGGAAAACATGGATACCAGTTTCCACAACATCTCGCAGCATGTAAAGAATTTATATGATGAGTGTGAATTTATAGAGGAATGTTGAGTTGAGAATTCCTCGTATTTCACGTCATGGTGGACGCCAAATTCACCGAGCTAATTTTGACACTAATTCAGCTGAGGTATACTACAGAATCGTTATATGCACCTCTACTTGACTTTGTCCTGGCCGATTTGCATGAAAGATTTCGACCAGAAACCTTAGATGTATTTAAAATTTTCATTCCGGAAATGCAATTCGATATAATACTGATGAGTTGGATACCACCGTTAAGTCGCTAATAAATCGCTCACTCTTAGAGTTAAATACAGACACAGCCTGTTTTTTGCTCAAAGATGAGCTGGTGTTGTGGCGGGAAAAATGTTTAAAGGAAGAGAAGCAGAACAACCATCTTCCCGTTACTGTGCTCTTGAGTTGATGGATAAATGCAATAAGGATGTGTTTGGCATTAAACACAGTTATCTTTTCATCCTTGCAACGCTTCCGGTTGCGAATTCTTCGGCAGACCGGTCTTCTCCTTTATTGCGGCGCTTTAAAACCTATTTAATATCTACAATGAGTTAAAATCGCCTTTGCGGTCTGGGACCTATGCACATCCACCGACAAATCCCGATCGATGTTGAAAAAGTAGTAACAAGATTTTCAAAAACCGACTCTAACAAAAAGTTTGATTTTATCATTTAATTCACTGTTTTAACCTTATTTAACTTTTTTTTTTTTTTAAACAATTTCTAATGCTAATTAAATAAAAAATTTATTCTTATATTTGATTAAGTTTATATTTAATATCTGCAAATCATTGAAAAAAAGGAAAACTGCCCCCCCCCCCCCCCCCCCTTATCAAATTCCTGGATCCACACCTGAACAGCACCATGTATGTAAAATGGCATTTGCACAAAAAAAAAACCCGCGACGGCGACGGCGACGCCGACGTTTGGTAAACGAAACTCAAACCGGAGATGACGAATATCCAGTATATCGTCGTCGTTATGCCGCAAGTGGAGGGCTTCTTGTTCAATTCAGGAGCAAAAGAAGTATTCCGAAACTCCTTATGGGTTCTAATATATTTCATCTAGATACCACACAATCTAATCTAATCTCATATCAATATCATTGTTCAAATCAAATATCATTGTTTCCACCACAAAACTAACTTAGACATGAGTAAACCGTGAGATCGCACAAGTGAATTTTCCATATCCAACTGTTTCATTTCTAATTTTAGAATTAAAAACCAGAATTTAAGCCTTTAAACTACTGAAAGTAGTTTAAAATTAAGATTTGTATGTTGTATTTAATTTATTAATTTTTATTTAACCCTCTTTTACGAACCGGCAAAAGTCGTGTCCACCCGAACTGGGGTCCAAATGGACCCCACGATTTTTGTTCGAATTTTTTTTGATTTCTGACTTATATTGTTCAGTTATAGTTCTTCTGGCTATTGTATGAATTGTTTCTAAGTATTTTATATAGCAGTGATAAAGAAATTTAAGCAGAGATGTCACTATGCAGGTATGTAGGAGGTAATCAATAAAATTTTTCAATTTCAAAAACGATGGAAATTGCCTAATTTTGCAAATCTGGGATTCCCGCTTATCCCTTTCGATATGTCTGTTTTACGTTATTACTGATTGTAAAATTCATCCATATCAATTGTTCCTGTCAGGTATCCTATCAAAAGAAAAAATAGTCATTATTTTAGTTTGTTGAGGCCATCAAACAATTTTATGCCCTCAAAAAGGATTGAATTCACCAAAGTTCTCCGTAAGCCTTTACCAAATTCAGCGGAATTATTTCTAGATTTTCCTTCACCCAGTTGGCCGCAGCGGACAAGCTTCAGCAAATCGAAACCTGCTCCCGCCTGTACAATTGATTTTGGATGAATAGAACCAGACATTATCAGCAAACTACAATCCATCTGAATTTAACGATTGATGAGCAGTTGAAAGCATTCCGCGGCCGATGTAAATTTCGACAATACATGCCAAGCAAGCCTGCCAAACTCGGTTTGAAGTTTTGGTGGTTGAATGAAAGCTCAACAGGCTATCCTCTGAAGTTCCCTATCTACACTGGAAGCTCTGACCAAAGTACAGGACTTGGCCGTGGATATGATGTGGTGATGTCGTTGATGCCATCATATTTCAATTCTGGACGCAACCTCACTGTTGATAATTTCATTACGTCGGTGGATTTGGAATTGAGGTTGCTGGATAAGAAGATGAAGATTCTTGGCACGATTTGGAAAAAAAAAGAGATTTGCCTAAGCCTTTTGTAGCGAAGGAGGTTCTTGATGACCAGAATGAGCCTGTAAAGGTCAATAACAAAAAGCTGTATCGTCCAGTCCACTCATTCATCTTTGGATTTTCTGGAAAAATGGCGTTGGTGAGTAACGTTCCGAAGCCAAACAAACAAGTGGTATTGCTATCAAAGTTATGTTATAACTGCGAGAAAGCCACTTCCGGTCATCAAAATAAACCTGCCATGATACTGGATTGTAACCGCACCAAAGGTGGAGTCGATGTATTCGACCAAATGGTCTCAATATATTCATGTAAACGTCAAACAAATCGCTGGCCGATGGTTGTATTCTACAACTTACTGGACGTAGCAGTAAAAGCAACTGTCATCATTTTCAAACACTTCAATCCGCCTAGAAAAAACAAAAATTTGTTCCACTTCTGAACAAATTTTTGTTTATAATCTTATTGAACTAGCGGAGGAACTGGTTGAGTCAGAACTGAATAACCGTTCACAACCTGCAACACAATCTGGCATTGGAAAATCTGCATTGGATGCTCTCTGAATTTTGGGGAGAGTTCAGGGAAAATTACCAACAGTCCCCGAAAAGCTCTCGTAAAAGAAGCAGATGTCACCTTTGCCCAAGAGCAGACGACAAGAAAACCAGAACCATCTACGATGGATGTGGCAGATGTTGTTGCCCTTGCCACACTAGACCCTTATGTGTTAAATGTCTGCCGGAACTGCCCACAACTTCAAGTTAAATCCTTCTAAACATAAACTATGCTGATTTTGAAATAAAATTATTATTTATTAGAAAAAATATGATTTTTCATAGAATTTCAGTAGTCCAAATGGACCCCAGTTCGGGTGGACGGGTTCTTTTCACAAAAAAATCGCAGAAAAATCTGTAAACATCTGATAATCGTTTCAACTTAAGAAATGAATAAAAAATTGAATTTTCTTCACTGAGTAAAAATCCCATTTAAAAAAAAAGAAAAACAAAAAAGTTATGAGTGTTCAAACATGCTCTGGGGTCCAAATGGACCCCAGTTTGTAAAGGAGGGTTAACACTCTTTTAATTTTAGTTTTTTTAGATATTAAGATATCAAAAAGTTTATTCATTCATTTAAATCTTAAAACTAGTACAGCAATAAAGATGTTTTAGTGAATAAATAAAGGCTATCATTCTTTAACATAAAGTTAGTGTTGAATGATGCTTTCTTGAATTAATTGTATATTGATAATAACTGATGTGGGGTGACAATCAGGACATATTTAATTAAGAAACAATAAATAAGTTAAACATTTTTAAAGGGTCTTACAATGATAAATCTACTGAGAGTAAAATGATAAATGTTTAATTGAAAATTGAGAAGAGAAAAAAAAATATAAAATACAGCAGAATGATAGACTTGTTCTAGTTTACAGCATTAGGATTCATATATTAACAATAGTTTTCGATAGAGATTAAGTCAACAGTGAATAACCAGTCTTTTACTTTTTTTAGAAATCAGCTTATATTTGGAGTTGTTCTGATAGGCAGAGGCAGTTTGTTAAATATTTTCGGTGCTGCGGCGGCGGTGTAAAAGTGAGAGAAATGAGCTTTGTGAACTGAGGGTACATTGACAAGGTGCATATTATTTATTCTTAGGTTGTATAATTGCGAGGTTCTACTAGGAATATTACCACTTTGCTTAAAGAATTCTTTTAGTACTTTAAAAATATATAAATGTCTCATAGGTATAATTCGTAATTCCTTGTATAAAGGCCAACTGTGCGTGTATCGACTTTTGTTACAAATAATTCGAATAAGATGTTTTTGAGCAATTAGTAAAGGTCTAAAAGTAATTGCATAGGAACCACCCCAGCTAGATAAACCATATTGCAGTTTAGAGTGCGCAAGTCCATAATATATTGAAGTCAAAATCTTTTTCGAACAGAATGGTTTCAAAAGGTACATTTTTCTCGTAACTGCCATCATATCATTTTTAATATTGTTGGTATGGTCTTTCCAATTAAGGTTTGAATCAATTGTAACACCGAGATACTTATAGCTCATCACAGAATCTATTTTAAAACAGGAACTTGAACAACGACCGTTGTGTTCGAAATTTGATTTACCACAATCATGAACTGGAAATCTGAATTGTTTACAGCTGGAAGCATGGAAAAGCAAATTGTAGTTATAAGAACAATGACCAGATGTTTTAAAGGTCATAAATCTAGTTTTATCACTAATAATTAACTTATGGTTTGAGAACCAAGTTCTTAAAAGTTCGAAGTCTTCTTCTATTAGAAGAACACAATTATGGTCAGAATTAGACTGATAAGTAAATGATATATCATTTGCAAAAGCAGTTGACATACCGTTCAAACGTAGTTTAAAAATAGAGTTTATATATACTAGGAAAAATAAGGGGCCGAGAACAGATCCCTGTGGTATCCCACTTTTTAAAAAACGAGTGCCACTGTGTGTACCATTTATATTAACTTTTTGCACTCTTGCCTTTAAATATGTCTTCAACCATTGAAAAATAACTCCTCTAAAACCTGAATTATACATTTTCATTAGTAATAAATCATGATCAACCATGTCAAAAGCTTTGGTCATGTCAATGAAAAGAGACATAGTCGATTTATTATTATTTAAGCTGCCATAGAGCTGACTACAAAGCCTGAGAATTGCATCTTCGGTTGACTTCCCAGAGCGGAAAGTCTTTTCGTTTAATTTTATTTTATCAATGTGTTTATTTTGCGTAAATTGTAATGCCTTTTTTGGTATGCATTGTTTTATGCTTATGTTGGCCATGAAGACCATTGATTTATGATCCAGATCGCAGATAAGTGCGTAGATTATATCCATGCTTTTAGCTTAGTACTGCTTAAGTCTATGATGTGCAAAACAAAAACATTAAAAGTGCTCTCATACTCATTTGAAAAAAGGCAGAACATTGTAGCCTAGTTTCATTCTCCATAAATGGTGGTCGAGGGAAAAACGTTTGGCCCCACCTCTTTCCAATTTTAAATTTTCTCTAACGTTTATTTATTTATTTATTTATTCGTTTGATTTTTTATTTACCCAGCTCTATACGCCAATTAAGAAGTGACATTAAAAGCCATTAAATTTTAAAATCGGATGGGACTGTTTCAAATTTATGACGACCGATGAGTGTGTATACTTTGCACCCCTCTTCAGAAATCGACCATCAAGAATTATTTTTGAATGGTAGTTTCATTCCTCATTGACTTGCAAAATAAAAAAATGGTACTCTCCTTATATGAGTTTTAAGCGCAATAAACTAAAAATCTGCAGGAATGGGAAGCCAATTCTTTGATGCTTAGAAGCAATTAATTTTGAACCACGAGGGATACCTGGCATTATGAAGACAATATGTCAACGTCTGCTTCAAGAAATCTAATACTAGACACCTACGTTTATGTGGAGCTTCCATTTTAAAGCCTCAGTTACAAATTTTTTGCTCTTATCAATTATGCCAATCTAGTCACAATTTTCGTTCACACTACTTACACGACAATCCAATAACAATAACGAGCATCCAATAACTCATTGCTGTGTTTTGTATCCAAAAGAATTGTCCAACTTTAGCAAGTAATTAGTAAAATCACTCATAACTGATTAATAAGATAGAAGTCGTTTGATTTCTCTGCATTCCTATAGAAAAACACAAGGCGTGCATGGGGCTGAGGGTGATTCTTGCAACTGCATTCCTATCATAAGTTTTCTTATTTCTTTTTTATATTCAATAAATTGAAAACTGATTTATGGTCACTTGAAATGGAACACTTTTAGGTAATATCACTTTTCTGTTTATGTTTTTATTTCCAAACTTTCGGTTCTTAAAGTACCTAGGTCTAATAAAAGACAATTTAAATTCAGTCGAAAGCAATATCTTTGGATATTATCTGTGATATGACAAATAACTACAACACGTTATGATATTTGATTTCGGATGTTTTGTGATGAAAGGGCATACGTTTCACGATATTATTGTCACACTGTAGGTACTCTCTTGAAATGCCCAGAATTCAAAACCACGTTTAACGACAAAGCAATAAAATGATTATGGTACGCAGCAATACTCGTTTAACCGCTAACCCGATTGAACTTCACAATTGCACTGAAGGGTCGTAGAAGATAAGTGCTAGATGGTCCTTGATTTGTCTTTTGATGATGCTGTAGATGTTACGGTTACGGACGCTGTGCCTATGCGACGTGTTGTGTCATACCACTTTGCATGATGTAACGGTCCTTTTTCATAGTTCGCTAGTTCGCTTTGCAAAGGGATGCTGCCTAGGGGTGTGTCATACGTGTTGTGTTATTTTATCATACCTTCTGCTGTGGGAACTTGTGACGGAAAAAGCTTTTCGGAGTAAAATTCCATGCTGCTATTAGAGCAATGTTTTCGGACAATCTCTCTCTCTACTATTTAACATTGAAGTTAAAAGCTCGTTTCAATTTATGTTAACAGTTCTGCTAACGAAACTGGGTTAGGGAGGATACCATTTTTATTTTTTCAGAGCAAAAATGCATTTTTTTTTTATCCTTTTTGACAGTAAGTTTGTACTTTGTACTTGCTTTTGAATTATTGCGTGCGAAGGCTTCATCCTCCCAAAGCAGCTTCATAAGAGCTATCATTAAAGTAAAGGTTAACATTATTATAGAAGATTAGCATTCTCTCCGAAAACATACAAAATTTCTTGACTATTAGAGTCGTGTCTTGGAGGTACTTACACTGAGCAGGTTCAAGCATATCATCGTCATCCCTGATAAGCCCTTTGGTTTCCGCGAAAAACAATTCTCATTTTACCAATTTACCTACATCTTTGATGAAAAGGAGATGTCTTCACCTAATTTTACTGACAAACTTCTCATTCTATAGGAGTTGAACTACTCTTCAAATACCTAGTTTATGACATTACCGAGTAGATACGCACAAACGAGAGTGATAAGGCATCGCCTTACTCCACTATACTGTAAGTACTATAGGTAATCACGTGTTGAACAGGGGTTAAGGGTGGGAGAGGATCAGCTCCCTTGGGAATATGTAGGTACTACTGAAAAACAAAAAATGTCTGTTGCTATCGACCATTTTCTGAAAGACGGAAATCTCTTTGTGTGAGCCTGTCTCGTTCTAGATTCGGCTCTTCTTTCCTTCTCCGCTACGGGACTGGGGGGTTGAAATTTTTTTTACAGGTTGGGGGGGGCGTTTCTATAGAATAAATTTCAAAAGTTACTTGTGAGTTCACCCCCTAAATCGTAAAATAAATTTTTTAATTTTTCGTTTTTAACCTCACTTTTGATTTTTTTTCTCCTTAAAATCATAAAAATTTAATGAAAACAAACACTACCGAATAAAACAACACTTCTTATATATACATTTCACTATTTTATTGCGGAGAAATCACTTAATTTAACATTTTTAATTATTTATAAATGTTTACTTTGACTTGCTTTGACATTACTTGTTTAAGTGATACCAGACGGTATTTTTAAGTGGGAAATTTTTAATTCATAAAAGGCAAGTGGGATTTTTGTCGTTAGAAAATGAAACTTTTTCTATGAATTTCTAACCACAAAAAGTTTAATTTTCTAACCACAAAACTAATAATAGCTTAAAATTCGCGCGAATTTTAAGCTATTACTAGTTTTGTGGTTAGAAATTCATAAAAAAGTTTAATTTTCTAACCACAAAACTAATAATAGCTTAAAATTTGCGCGAATTTTAAGCTATTATTAGTTTTGTGGTTAGAAATTCATAAAAAAGTTTAATTTTCTAACCACAAAACTAATAATAGCTTAAAATTCGCGCGAATTTTAAGCTATTATTAGTTTTGTGGTTAGAAATTCATAAAAAGTATAATTTTCTAACCACAAAACTAATAATAGCTTAAAATTCGCGCGAATTTTAAGCTATTATTAGTTTTGTGATTAGAAAATTAAACATTTTGTGGTTAGAAATTCATAAAAAAGTTTCATTTTCTAACCACAAAAATCCCACTTGCACTTTTGTTAATTAAAAATTTCCCACTCAAAAATTCCGTCTGGTATCACTTAAACAAGTAATGTCAAAGCAAGTCAAAGTAAACATTTATAAATAATTAAAAATGTTAAATTAAGTGATTTCTCCGCAATAAAATAGTGAAATGTATATATAAGAAGTGTTGTTTTATTCGGTAGTGTTTGTTTTCATTAAATTTTTATGATTTTAAGGAGAAAAAAAATCAAAAGTGAGGTTAAAAACGAAAAATTAAAAAATTTATTTTACGATTTAATTGGTGAACTCACAAGTAACTTTTGAAATTTATTCTATAGAAACGCCCCCCCAACCTGTAAAAAAAATTTCAACCCCCCCGTCCCGTAGCGGAGAAGGAAAGCGGCCCCCTAGATTCTTTTGACTTGTCATCAGTCATTCATTCATACAGATTTGAATTGACGCTAGGTACGTGAGGACAAAAACAAAAAGTTCGCGGCTGACAGGATAAACATGGTTTGAGGGTTATAAGAAATTGAATACTACACAAAGCAACAGCGTGTTGAACAGTTAAATAATTAATAAATGACTGAGTAAAGGCTCTCCCAAACCGAAATGTAGTAGATGCAACAGTGACTGGTCTATAAAGGAGAATGACCACTTTTCATTAAAGTCTAGGCCCAGTGGCAGTGCGTACCACATATGAAACAGTTATAGGTACCAGTTGAAAGCTGATGTTTAGCTGAATAATAACTTGAAAATATTTTGGGAATTTCGAGGAAGATCTGTCCAGCTTGAAGTTGATGTAAGAATAATGATTTTGTTGATTAGCAGCTTCCGAATTCCGCTTAAAGACTGTACAAAAAAGATACAAGAATATTGACAAGCTCACCAAAATAAATACAAATTCCCGGAAAATTGCCACAGGAAGTGATATCAAGTCAACCAATAAAGCCAATCCTATGAGATCCCTAGAAAGAATTTCATTCTACATTCTTTCGAACTTATCGCCACATCTCACTTCAATAGCAGCAGAAAAAAAAATTCTTGAAAGTAATATTCTGTCAGATGTATCTGATTCAATTGATGATGAACCTGATAGCTCTACTATGCCAATCCTTTCTTCTGCTTGCTTTAAAAACGCTTCCTTCTTAACTCAAGAAGAAAATCCACTTTGTGAAGATAATGATTTCCATCAGGAAAGGATGCCGTTGAATACGCCGAACTATCAATGGCCAACGTGTTTCTCTAAATCATAAGTTTTCATCGAATGGCGATGGTTCATCAAAACGGTCAACGAGTGAGTTTTCGAATTATCGTCGTAACACACTATCGTCCCTGGCGCTACAGAAAATTATCGCCCTCAAGAAACTAGTTCAGACCAACTGCCTATGTGTTCTGTTAACGTTCTGGAAACACTATTTGAACCACCATAATTCCATTGCATCGTTAAATTGTGGATATTTAGATGAGTTATGCACAAACAATCCTTAATGAAAGAGTATCGCAAGACGAGACACACATCAACCGTCAAGGAATCTAATCAGCCTTATTATGAGTTTCACGTGAACTAATTCCCCTCGAAAAAGATCCCATTTCACTTTCCCTAATTATGTATGTTGTATGAGTTTCGAGGGAAAAATTTTCCATATTCGCGAAAATTCTCTTACTATACCCGTCCCCTAAATCTAATGTCAAGAAGCCATCAGAACATCTGCCTCTGAGGTTCTGGGTTTCACTCGGCCCCCAAAACGAAACCCATGGTTCGATGAAGAATGCAAGCAGGCAAATGCACCCAGCCATGACAGGACAATGGTTCCAAAGTTTTACCAAAAGGTAAAAAGATCCTGCCAGGCTTGCAAGCCCCGAACTAAAGCCTGTTAAGACCATCAGGGAAACATAGCTGTAGAGTCACAGTCGCTACTGAGGATCTGGAAATATCACTTCTGCAAACTTCTTAACGGCGGCGATGAGGATCCAAATTCCGCTGATGATCAAGAATGCCGTCCTCCCGACCTAGAAGATGTTAAGCGTGCCATATGCAAACTTAAATCAAATAAGACTGCAGGTGCAGATGGCCTTGATGTCGAACTTTTCAAGGCAGCTGGAGACCAGTTGGAAAGGAGCATGCACCAGCTGATCTGCATGATATGGTCGGAAGAAAGCATGCCCGATGAATGGAACCTCAGTATCGTATGCCCGATCCTAAGAAAGGAAGACCCTCACAATTGCGCCAATTACAGAGGGATAAGCCTCCTTAACGTCGCTTATAAGATCTTGTCTGCTGTAATATGTGAACGTCTGAAACCCCACGTCAACAACTTGATAGGTCCTTATCAATGTGGTTTTAGACCAGAGAAGTCCACAATAGACCAAATTTTCACAATACGGGAGATCTTGGAAAAAACCCGAGAATATAATATCGATATTCATCATCTCTTTATCGATTTCAAGGTCGCAAATGATAGTATTTACAGAAGCGGCAAAAATGGGTTTGATAGTTAATGAGGGCAAAACGAAGTACATATATGTTGTCATCAAACAAGGACACAGAACATCGACGAATTGGACAAAACGTCACAATAGACAGACATAACTTCGAGGTAGTACAGGACTTCGTCTACCTAGGATCCGCTGTAGAACAACAACATCTGTGCGGAGATCAAACGGAGAATAACTCTTGCCAACCGTTGCTTCTTTGGGTTAAGAATGCAATTGAGAAACAAAACCCTCTCCAGAAAAAACAAGGTAACCCTGTATAAGATCTTGATCATCCCAGTCCTACTTTACGGCGCGGAAGCATGGGCCTTTTCGATAGCGGATGAGGAAAAAAAATAGTCCCAATGATCTTTGGTCCCGTATGCGAAAATAATGTGTGGAGAAAAAGATACAACAACGAGCTGTATGAGCTGTACCGCAACATGGGCACGGTTGCCAGTTTAGTCATTTATGACCAAATCTGGTCATTATTTTTTCACTTGGTCACATGGTCATTTATTATTTCATTTGGTCATTTTTTCAACGAAATGAAACTAAAAAAACACTTCAGTTCTTGGGTTCTCAAAAATGAAATTTATAAAAAAAAGCAGTATGTTGTAAGAAGTTAGTGCATTCATAAGCTCGTTCATTCAAGCTTCAGCCCCAGGGATTGCTCTGAGGTAACCATAATGCCTTCTTTTGAAAAACCTCAACTTACCGTTAATATAAAGCTGGGTGTTTTTTGAGTTTGCCATCAACTCACCCTTAAGTAAAACTAGGTTTTAGCTGAGGAGAGGTAACAAACAGTGAGGTCAATTGACATTTCTTCAAATGACCAGCAGGTGCGGTGGCTTTGTCATACATTTTTTTTTTTTGTTAAAGAACCGAAAACCTAGGTTTTTTAGGCAATTTAACATGACGCTGTACAGCATGTTTCTGTCAATACTGTCATATGCGGGATTTTTCTATGATCTTCAGTGTGCTGTACGAATTTATTGACGTGGGGAGTTCTCAGACGTTTACATAGATAAGGTTCTCCATTCTCCATTGATAGAACATGCTTTTTATCGGCTAAATCATGCAGCTGGATCATTCTCTTTTCAATCTCTAGCTGCCTTGAAAATTTAGGAGTCAAGGCCGTGTGCAAATGCAGTTTTATTTGATTTAAGCTAACATACAAGTTTTTTGAGGAATTTAACCAACTATATCGTGGGTTTATCTGCAGAGTAGTAAAATGAGAATAATTCTCCGCCTGCAGTTTTTTTAAACTTCTTTTGATTTTGATATCTAGTTTTGCTTCCGAAGAAAGTAACGAACTACTGCAATAGTAGCTTTTCCCGATCATCAGAATATACTGTGTTTCTGCCATCATTGGTTGTCTTTACGGGCTTGTTTTTCCACCCTTGAATGGTCTTTTTAACTTTTGGTACAAACTAAAGCTCGCATATATAATGACATTTCTATATTTCTTCAATCAAGCGCTTTTCATGCTGCTTTTTCCGTTTGAGAACTTGGTGTTCTTTCCTTCCTTTTTCTTTCTTCATCGGAATCAACCATTATTTTGGTCATTTTAAGCAGTGATTGGTTATTTTTATTTTCATTTAGGGACACAAAGTTTTTTGTCAAGTGGCAACCGTGAACATGGGCATAGCCAGAAGAGTACGCATCGCGAGGCTACAATGGTTGGGTCATGTAGAGCGGATGGACCCAAACGCTCCGGCTCGACGGGTTTTCGAAAGAACATTGCAAGGAAATCGCGGAAGGGGAAGACCTCGCCTTAGGTGGCGCAATCCAGTGGAAGAAGACCTCAACCGAATAAAAGTGCAAAACTGGAGAGAGCTCACCCGAAATCGAAGTCGTTACAGAAGTATGTTGGTTGAGGCCCAGGTTCACCCCGAACTGTAATGCCCACCTAAGTAAGTAAGTATTTTTTTTCGAATTAATTGCCAAGATCTATGGATTTTCTTGAAATAGAATCAGTTTAACACACACCATTCTGTGGTAGACCCAATCTTCACAATTAGATCCGGATGTCACGTTGCCTTGAACAAAATTTTTTTGTTATTCCCAACCAATGTTTAGAGCAGCTTGGTAGTACCTACAAAACCATCCACTTCATGTGTCCTGACATCAAAATCTAGTATCTAGTTAGCTCTGTTTCCGCTTGACATTTCTTAGTAACATACAAAGCGGTTTCCAATGCTTCTGAAGCAACATTGTTTCTGTTGTGATAATTGACAGGTTTATTACGGAATGAATTTCTACATGAAATATTAGCTTATTATGTAATAATCGAGATGAGTAGATAACAATAACTTGAGTGACAATTTATAGCGGATAGTATTCTAATGATGTTGCTGATGCAGTGCAATGTTGTATAAATACTAAATGTTGCCGAGATACAACAGATCCCCACATCTAATTAGATACAAATCTTGAAGGTGGTCTTCGGTCACGTGCTGATCTGCGAGGATTCATAACGATTTGTTCGGGAACCTGAAGATACAAATCTTGAAGGTGGTCTTCGGTCACGTGCTGATCTACGAGGATTCATAACGATTTGTTCGGGAACCTGAACGTCCCCTTGAGTCTCTTCTGTAGATGGTGATATAGGATCTGGAGTCACTATGTTCATAGTTGGTGGACTAACAGGTTCTTCCATCTCTATTGAGCTGTTTCGCAGTTCTATTAATAGAAGAATTGTTTATATTAGCATTTAAAAATAAATTACCTTGGTCAAGATCCTCAACCCTAGCACCTACTTTGACCAAATACATCTTCTTCCCCATGCATTTTTGAACAACTCCTTTTGTCCACTTGTTCCCTCTTCCATAATGGCGTAAGAACACAGGCTGGTCCTCACCAAACTTGGTTTGCAGAGTTTTCTCATCAATTTGTTTCTGTTCAGTTGGAACTAATGCTGAAAGAGTGGTGCGATGTATTCTACCATGCAACTTTTCCGCCGGTGATACTCCAGATTCATCTGGAGTAGAACGATAAGTTGACAGAAAAACTTGAAGAGCATCATCCTTCTGGTCTCCATCCATTAACAACTTGGAAAGTGCTGTCTTGAACGTGCGAACCATACGTTCAGCAGCACCGTTAGATTCAGGGTTGAATATTGCCGATGTGAGATGATGTATTGCATTGGCTTTACAAAAATAGTTGAACTCTGTCGATGTAAATTGAGTACCGTTATCAGATACCAAAGTTTTTGGAAGGCCTTCGATGGAGAAGATGGCCCTCAACGCTTGGATAGTTGAAAACGATGTAGTTGATGCCATTCTTACCACATATGGGAACTTTGAGTAAGAATCAACAACTATAAGCCACATGCTTTTTTTGAAGGGGCCCGCAAAATCGACATGAATTCTGCCCCATGCATCTTTAGACTCAGGCCACTTTGAATATTCTCAAACTATTCGACTCGCATTCAGCTGACAAGCGTCACACTTCTCCACTTTCTTTTGAATGTCATCGTCTATGTTTGGCCACCAACAGCACCTCCGAGCCATCTGCTTCATTCGCGTCATTCCCCAATGCCCTTGATGAAGCATTTCCAAGAATTTATGTTGAAGTTGCTCTGGTACCACAACCCTTGTAAAGCTCTCAGTCTGAAAAAGAAGAACGTTAGAGTAGACACACAGGCAGAACTTTCTACGGAAAAATGGCATTAGTTTAGTTTCATTAGCTAGTAATTGTTTTGGCCATCCATTTAGGACATAACCTTTAACCTTTTGAATGTTTGCATCTTTGCTGGAAATTTCTGCTATGGTGTCTGCATTGACTGGAAAGTCTTCCAAAATGCTTTCAACGTTATTTATAGTTTCATACTCTTGTTTGTCGAACTCTTCATCCGATCCCACCGGCAAACATGAGAGGCAGTCTGCATTAGAATGTAGTTTTGTGGATCGATACCTTATCGTGTATGTGTATCCCATCAGGGTTATTGCCCATCTTTGTAACCTCTGAATAACCATTTGGGGAAGTTTTTTATCAGGACTGAATATTGTTACCAATGGTTGGTGATCTGTTATTAGTTCAAACTGGCGGCCGTGTAAGTATTGATTGAACTTCTTTACTCCAAATATAATGGATAAAGCCTCTTTTTCTATTTGGCTGTACCTTTTCTGTGAATCGCTGAGCGTTTTTGATGCAAACGCTATTGGCTTTTCTGACCCATCAGCATACACGTGAGACAGGACGGCACCAATTCCAAATGCCGATGCATCTGTAGCTAGGGTTATCGGCAAGTCCATCCGATAGTGTACCAACCTTGAGACTTTTATGATTTTCTCTTTAAAAACATCAAAAGCTTCCTGCTGTTGTTTTCCCCAAACAAATGCTTCTTTCTTTCCTCTTAACTTGTTTAAGGGAGCTGCTATCCGAGAGAAGTTTTCTAAAAATTGACTATAGTAATTGATCTTACCAAGAAAAGCTTCCAAATCTTTCAAATCTTTTGGTACAGGTAGTTGACTAATCGCTTCTAGTCTTTTGTTTGATGGCCTTATTCCTGTCTCATCTATGATGTGTCCTAGGTATTCGATTTCAGGCTCAGCAAACTTGCATTTCGCCATCTTACACCTTAATCCATGTTCCTCGAATCGTCGCAGAAGAGTTTCAAGGTTATGTAAATGCTCTGATACCGTTCGCCCTGAGACCACAATATCATCGACATAAGGTGCACAGAATTCCAGATCAGCTGTTATTTGGTCTATGTAGCTCTGAAATATTCCTGTTGAGCTTGCAGTTCCGAAAGGTAACCTCAGGTATTTGTACAGTCCATCTTCCGTACTAATGACACAAATCGATTGAGACTCCTCATCTAGAGGGATCTGTAGGTAAGCATCCGAAAGATCTACCTTCGTAAAATATTGTCCGCCTTCCATCTTGCGAAAAAGATCCTGGATTCGTGGCATTGGATGTCTGTTAATGCTTAACTGAGGATTAACTGTCACCTTAAAATCCCCACATAACCGCAAGCTTCCATTTGGTTTCTCAACCACCACGATTGGCGTTGCCCATTGACTAGACTCAACCAATTCCAAAATGCCCAAACTTTTCAACCGCTCTATCTCGACCTTGACACGTTCCTTTAGTGAGTAAGGGACAGAGCGAAACTTGCAATACTTCGGTTGACTTCCAGGTTTCAATGTTAATCGAACAGTAAATTTCTTACTGCATCCCAACTCCGCGTTAAACACTGACTTATATTTCTCGCACAATATTTTTGCTTGTGTTATTAAATGCTCCCGAGAGTTGTCTGCAACCTTCAAGATCAGGTCGCTTGAAGGAACTTTAACCTCAAATTTAAAAGCATCCAGCCAGTCAAGACCCATGATATTTACTCCACATGTCATGTTCACTATAAGTAAAGGAAGTACTTTTTTAATGTTTTTCCAACAAACTGTTACCTTTGTTGCTCCCTTTAGATCCAATGGTATTTGACCGTACGCATGTAATTTTCGCTGACTTTCTTCAATTTCTGGACAGCCTATTTTAGAAAATCCTTCAAGTCCTATAAGAGATGACGTGGCCCCTGTGTCAACTTGGAATTCCATGAGGTGGTTATTAACCTCCAAATTTACGAAGATCTTACGACCTCTTCGTTCTGCTTCCCAACTAGTCGACGACACCTCCTCAATATCCGCACAATCAATTTGAATAATACAATGTGCAGTATCAGATCTCTTATTGCTCCCGTTATTTGCATGCCGTTTCTTTTGTGGTCTGTTATTAACAGAATTTTTTTTTGAAACCGAACCTGTCCTCTGACTTAAACACACGCTTCTTATGTGCCCAACCTTCTTACAAATGTCACAAACAGATTTCACATGTCGACATTGACTTCGGTCATGGTGCACATCACAACCTGGACAAGATTTTAAGCTTTGATAGTTAGTGATACTAACCAGATTTACTTCAGCGGATGACGAAACTTTATTTTTCCCTTTTAGAACTTCGTTAGCTAGTTGGGTTGATTCAAACGCTGTTGTAATTTCTTCTATCTCTTTCAGTCTCGGATTCTTTTTTTGCGTGGCAGATATGCGAACAGCATCATGCGGTGTGTGGAACACGATCAAGATCATATCTCTTATCATCATGTCTCCATATGATTGTCCACAGCCGTCTTTTGTGCATGTAAATGCACAATCTCTTGCTAATCCTTTGAGGTCTGAAATCCGCTCTGCATACGTCTGTCCTGGATTCATTTTGGTCTGAAGAAACTTACATCTCGTTGCCAAAACATGTAATTTTTTTGAAAAATGTCCTGTTAATTTTTCCGAAAGTTCTTTAAAACTGTGTGTACTCACGTTTTCCTTTTCGAATAAATTCCTCAGTAATTCGTTTACATCAGATCCGCATGCAGATAAAAAGTGTGACTTTTTAAGATTATCATCCCCAACCGAATTAGCGATGAAATGTTGTTCCATCTGAAACAAATAATTTTGCCAGCTTTCTTTTTCTGCATTGAAAGCCCGAAACGCTGGAACAGATTTAGTGACACCTCCTTGACTTCCCATGAATTGTTGGTGAGTTCTTAGCATCTCATCCATGCATTGTCGGTTTAACAGCAAAATTTTATTCAGTTCTTCTTTCTCCATTTTTTTTTTTTTTTTTTTTTAGAAAAAAGAAACCTCTTCCTCGTCGCCAATAACTGTTGTGATAATTGACAGGTTTATTACGGAATGAATTTCTACATGAAATATTAGCTTATTATGTAATAATCGAGATGAGTAGATAACAATAACTTGAGTGACAATTTATAGCGGATAGTATTCTAATGGTGTTGCTGATGCAGTGCAATGTTGTATAAATACTAAATGTTGCCGAGATACAACAGTTTCCAATAAGCAAGTTCATATATGAACCTAGGTACTTTTATTTTGGTTACCTTTCAAAACCACAAATTTGCTATTGGCTCGAACTTCTAAGACTGTAAAGCAAGTAAAGAAAAAGTTTGACCTCCCTACGATTCCTTTAACTGAAGCTGTAGCAAGAACTACTCGTCAAATCGCTTTGCCTTTATTTACAATTCTTTATAGGTAAATGTGTACCATAACACAATTTATGCTCTTGATTATCACCTAACTATACAATTCATGAACGCTTTTGTTTTATTTCCCAACATCCTTTTACAAAAACCCATGTTCGGTTTGGTTTTGGGGCAGGATTTCTACAAAGTAATTTCCGAAACTGAAATCATTCGACATTGAAACAAACTGCATGAATTTATCTTTATTAGATTGGTTTCGTATTTTTTTTAAGCGTATAAAAATGTCCATATGTATGTATATATGTGTATATGAATTTTATTCATTCCGTTTGTGTCCTACCATCAAAACGATTTCCATTCAAAAAGATTATTATCAAACTGTAACTGAGGCATGAATTCAATCGCCGGAAAATGGCTGCAACATTTGTGAAACTCCGCTGAGCACTACCCACTGTATGCAAAAAAAAGGGAGGGAAAAAAGGAATTTGTCGAAATGCATTCATTTGAGACTACCTTTAGCTCAGGAATCGGAAATTTTTATAATAGCTTTGAATATATTAAAATGAAAATTCGTTTTGTTTTTTATTTTTACTTTTTTCTTCGCCTATATTTCTTTTTCGTTTTTCTAAATGTGAAAATATTTTAATCCGCTGTTGGTATTGTTGGAGCCCATAAAACCAAACGGTTCACCGAGCTTTGATTGATAATTATATGGTTTGAGCAATTATTTATTTCAGATGATATTCGGCAAGAAGCAAAAAATTGCCTTTGACATTTTTTGTTTTTTCATCAGGATGTACTTTTTTGTGGTTTTTGTGAAGGGCATCAATTATTCTGTTATTCTTTTACGAAACCTATAAGCTATAAGTAAATATATAAAAATCCCGGTTATGGTGAACGTAAGGCTAATGATTCCCCCTAGATCATTCCTTCGAAAGCCCTTTACTATTCTGACAGTTAAAAACGGCTAGGAGGGAGAATAATTTTTAAATAGTTAGCAGTGTCTGTCAATACATTACAAGTGGCGATATCCATGAATGAATGAAGAATAGCATGAAATTTAACGATGAATCGTATTCCAATAGAAGTCCGGGGTTCATAGAGGGTGCCTTCAATAACGTCAGCAACTCTGCAATTACAAAAGCACTGACGAAGCTCAAAGTAGATAGTTCCATAGTGGGGTTGATAAATCTAATGCTAAAAAGCAGGAGGATCAACACAACTCTAGGAAACTTCTCTGCAAAGAGATCTGTCAGTAGAGGAACACCGCAAGGCTGATTCCTATCCCCTCTTCTATGGAATCTAGTCGTCAATGAACTTCTAGTCGACAGCTGAGGGATTCATGGTAATTGCATATGCAGATGACATCTCCATTGCGGTATCTGGTAAACATGCTCACGTCCTTACGGATCTGATACCAACCGCTCTAAATAAAATAGTAAAATGGGTGGGAAAATGTTATCTAGGGGTCAACCCTCAGAAAACTGAACTCGTTCTCTTCACCAGGAAATAAAAAAATTCCTCAACTAATAACTCCATCCATTAATGGAATCCCACCTGAACTTTCAAACGAAGCTAAATATCTAGGTATAATCCTAGACAAAAAGCTAAACTGGAAAGCCAATATACAGGAAAGAATCAGGAAATCCACCGTAGCATTATTTTCCTGTAAAAAAGCCATTGGTAATAAATGGGGTTTCTCCCCCCAAATCACCCACTGGCTCTACACCGCGCTCATCAGACCAATAATAACACACGGAGTAATGGTGGACCGCTCTTGATAAAAGGTTCTACTGCGATAATCTAAGCAAGGTCCAACGAACAGCCTGTTTGTGTATAAGTGGAGCACTGAGATCAACACCCTCAGCTGCACTAAATAACCTCCTTAACCTCACACCACTAGATATCTTCAGCAAACAAATGGCCGCCAGTACAGCCATTCGTATGAGAGTTATCTCCCAATGAACCTATAACAACATCGGCCCCGCTATACAATCTTGAATTAATTCGGATCAATCCCTTGCCACTCCGACTGCACCATCCCCCAATTGGTTTTTGATAGTAAGTTCCAAGTCTAAATTACACCGAGAACGACCTGGGAAGACGAAGAATTTTTGAGAGATGATTCAATTCATTTCTATACAGATGGTTCAAAAACAGAAGAAGGGGTAGGCTGCGGGGTGTACTCAAACCGACTAAACATAAGTCTCTCGTTCCGCCTTCCAAACCATTGTAGCGTGTTCCAAGCGGAAATTCTGGCGATCAAAGAGGTCCGGTCATGGCTAAAAGAAAACGCGATATCCTTAGCGAATATCCGGATTTTCTCTGACAGTCAACCAGCTCTCAAATGACTCGGCGCCGCGCCGTTTCCACGAACTCAGTAACCGCCCTTAACTGTCGCCTATCTCTTAAGGAGATATGGCTAAACAGAGATGGCTTATTTGGGTGCCGGGCATAGAGATATCGTGGGTTCTACCGTTCTCAACCAGCAGGTTGAATATTGGTATACCAATCGCTATACATGTAAACTTATGCTTAAGCAAGAGACAATGGATAGAACAAATAATAGGTTTAACAATATCAACACGTGTGTGGCAACAAAACAGGTATGGCCAGGACTAAATCCAAAACGCTAAAGACATTTGTTATCCATAACCAGATTGCACGTTAGCTCCGTAATCAATGTCATCAACGGACATTGTCTGATAGGAAGACACGCCATAAGACTCAGCGTTTCTTCTAATGACTTCTGCAGAAGTTGTTTAGATGAGGAGGAGGAGGAGACAATCTCACACCTCCTCTGCTCATGTCCAGCACTCTCCTTTAAAAGATGAAAACGGCATTCGGAAAATATTTTCTTGATGATCTAAGCGATCTGTCGAGCACAGATACCCTGCATTTCTTTCGCTTTATCAAAAGCTCCAAATGGTTTTGTAAAGTGAGGTACTCCCTCGCATAATTTTTATGGTATCACAATGGACCTAATATTGGTCTAAGTGTGTCAGTTGTTTTCCTGACAGCTATTTTAACCTAACCCAACCGGGGTTCAAACCATTGCACTTGCGCTGGTACCTCTTCCTTTATTTGATGAAATTAAATCTGATGTGAATTAAGAGTATCGTTCAAACAAATGCTTATCTAAATCAATTTTACTGAAATGTGATGGTTTTCAGCACCAGTGTGTATTTTTCAAAATTATTTAGAATTTCAAGAAAAAATTTGTCTCACTTCATATTGCGATATTTTTCGTAAAAGTCACCCCGACTTAACTATAAGGGTTTTTAAGAGACTTGCGAGCCGGAAACTAATTCAAGATAGAAATTTATCACTGCAATTAGAAGGCCAATAAACAATTTATTTGGTCTGACAGCCTATAATTGTCACATATGTAAAAATAGTTTTAATTTTTCTGCCAGTTTTTTTAAATAGCTTTTTGAACTTACTACTTTTAATTGTTTCAAAGGGATGGTGTTGTCTCTTTCGCAATACCGAGCTCATTAGATAGATAATTTGGATCAATGTGGATGTGTATTCTGGGTGATGTTGTGTAAAGTTTGTGGTGTTGTGTACAGTGGTTTTTTGTTGACGATTTTATGTTGTGCAACTATTAGCCTTGTATGATGGATGTGACTCACTCTCCATAATACTTCCAGCTTGACATACCGAAATCAATATTTCAACTCATCCGCCGATTTGGGATACCTGTTTTTGTCATTTGCTCAAAGCGATGTTACCTTCACATTGCTAAGGGCAAACAACTGAGTAATGGTGAGGTCATAAAAAAGGTTTGGAGGGTTGTATTGGAAAATAAGGAATAGCAAAAATGAGGGTATGCCAATAGCGAGAATGATTTTTGATCCGGAAAATTTTATCGTACTAAACACAAGCAGTTCTTTGTAGAAAAGTTTAATGCTGCTTATTTTCTGAATGAATATGATAATGATTTCCAGAGACAGATTGCGGCGATTGAGAACAGTCTTTCAGAAACCAGGCTATTGAATTGAAGACTTATTTCCGAATTGAGTGATGTGTTCCCAAACGCTGCTATTTTTTCAGAAATGAAGCATGCTTTCTTCCGACCATATCATGCAGATCATCTGGTGCATGCTCCTTTCCAGCTAATCTATAGCTGACTTGAAAGGCTCATCGTCAATGCCATACCTACACCTGCAGTCTGATTTGATTTCAGTTTGTATGTTTCAGGCTTAAGTTCTTCTTGATTGGACAGCGGAATTTGTGTTTTCACCACCGTTAAGCAATCTGCAGAAATGGTTTTTCCAGAACCTTAGTATTAATATTCTATCACTATATTTTCCTGCTTATCCTTATAGATTGAGTTCGAGTTTTTCCACCTTGGCAAGATTGTATGTCCTTGAATAAATAGTCCTCGAAGCTGCCCAAGCTTAGTTGCGCCTCCCTGTTTTTTTAATTTTTTTTTATTTGACTAACAGCTACTGTTTTGACAAATTGAGCAAATTAGGTCGATTTGCGAGGAGTTCCAGTGATTGGATAGAGCGTTTTGTGTCATTTTGGTCTGCAAGACTGTTGACAATTAGTCTGATTTGTCCTATACGTACAAGGAATGCTTCTATGACTTTGAAAAATATCAATATAAAAGGATAAACTGTTGAGGTTTAAAAAATTAGATCTTCAGTGCTTACCCGACCGAAGCGGCTGTACCATTGGTTAAGTGGCTTTGCTAAGTACCTACATGGTTAATTTTTCTCATTAGGATCGTAAAAACATTTGTGATTTTTTACACCTTGCTGCTTCATGTAGGTCCGGAAAGTTCGAATACAAAAAATCAATTGGAATCTACACTCACTCGTGTAATAAGCTTTATTCAACATGTGCATACACCATAATATGTAATAAGTTTCATTGTGCATGTGCATACACCATAATATCATATTTGACACTTGACAGTTGTTAGTAGTATATAAGAGCAGTTGAGCTTCAACCGCATTAAGTAGCAGATGTACTTTTAATATAACAAGCAATAAAGTGAAACCCCATTTAAGAATAAATTCATTGTTCCTTTATTTCCTCTGCTTGTTACATGGTGTCAGAAGTGGGATAACGAACTTTAAAACGGAAAAATAAATTAAAATTCCCAGATAATTAATTGCATTGCATTTCACACACAACGTGCTTAAAAAAATTTATTATTTCATCGGATAAAATCACTAAAAGGAAAATGGCTGATACACGGAAAGATTTGAGAGAGCTTGACTGTTCAAGCTTGTCCACGGATTGGAAAAATTGGAAGCGCGATTTCTTGGTATACATGATAGCGAAAAATAAAAATGCTGAACCGGAGACTACGAAAATTGCAACATTTTTGTGGCTAATTGGTACGAAAGGTGCAAATATCTACGACACATTATTTCCTAACAATGGGTTCCAAAATGCATTATTGGGTACAGTAACCGTACAACGAACGGTACCGACAGAAGGCGAAGTAGCGGAACACTTGATTGAAGAAACACAACAGCGTACATTGAAACAAGTGTTAGATGCCTTTGACTGTTTGCCCCAAAAAAATGTTACCATGGAATCTTTTAAGTATAATAGCATTATACAAAAGGAACAACAACCATTCAGTGAATTTCTAACAGAAATTCGTGCACAAATTGACAGATGTGATTTTAATTGTGCTTGTGGCAAATCATATGAAAATCGAATGCTAAGAGATCGCATAATAACCGGTGTTTTCGATAAAAAACTGCAGTTAAAATTACTGGATGGGCGCGATGAAACATTAGATCGTGTGATTGATATTTGCAAAACATTTGAGTCTGCAAATGTCAACAAAAATCTTTTGGAATCAAAAAAACAAACGGTTGCTGTTGTATCATCGGATAAATCAGATTCAATCAACGCTATTAATCGTCGTTTTTGCTTCAACAGTGGTCATGACTGGAAACCGGATCACAAAAATAATTGTCCAGCAAAGGATTTCACGTGTCAATGTGGAAAGAAGGGTCACTTTCGTCGGATGTGTCGCAAGAACAAAAACAAAGCAAGAGCAACGGATGAAAAATTGGTGGAATCAAGTTCTAACAAGCGTGTCAATGATCTTCGTTGGCGTGATATGTCAGGTAAAATTAAGGAAAAAAAATGTAAGTTAGGAAATATTCTTAAATTAAAAAAATTTTATTATAGAATAAGTTCAATCCGGAATGAAAATAAAACATGGACTAAGACGTACCAAATAGGGAAAGAAAGAGTTAAACTTAAAATAGATACAGGCTCTGATGTCAATTGTATTCCATTAAGAATTATTAAAATAGGCAGTCAGCGAAATGTCTTTCATGTATATGATTATAGTAGTAATACAGTAAACATTTTTGGTATAGTTGAACTACAACTTTTGGATTTGAAATTAAATGAAAGTAAATTAGTTGAATTTTTAGTGGTTGATGACGCATATGAACCGATACTCGGACGTGATACTTGCATGGAATTGAAATTGATTAAACGATTGAATATTGACTCAGTTACTTTGTCGGCGGATAAAGAGACTTTTGTGAATATCAATAGCGATGTATTTACTGGTATTGGAAAAATTCCCGGAAAAATTATTATTCATCTAAAAGAAAACTCAAAACCAGTTGTGCATTACAGAAAACGTTTCCCGAGTACAATTATAAAAAAACTTGAGCCAAAATTTAAAAAAATGGTGCAAGATGGGATAATTTCACCTGTGACTCATCCAACGGATTGGGTTAACAATTTGCAAATTGTGGAAAAGTCAAATGGTGATCTTCGAATTTGTTTGGATCCAAAACCGCTGAATGCATGCATAAAACGGGAACATTTTATAATTCCTACAATTGATAACTTCACATCTGAATTGGCAAACAAGAAAATTTTCACAGTTCTTGATTGCTCAAACGGCTTTTGGCAAACACAATTAGATGATAAAAGTTCAGAGTTAACGACATTCATGACACCCTTTGGTCGTTACAAGTTCAACCGACTTCCATTTGGCTTGAATTGTGCACCGGAAATTTTTCAAAGAATTATGATTCAGATGTTTGGTGACATTCCTGGTGTTTTTGTCTATTTTGATGATATTGGCATTGTAGCTTCGGATGAAATTGAACATGATAGAATATTATCAGATGTTCTGGAGCGTGCACGCTTGAATAATGTTAAATTTAACTCGGAAAAAATACAGTATCGCAAATCAGAAGTTAAATTTATGGGTCACATTCTTTCTAATGGGACAATTAAGCCGTCACAAAAACACATTGACGCAATTTTAAATCTAAAAAAGCCAACTGACAAACATGGCGTAATGCGTTTATTGGGACTTTTTAAATATCTTGCAAAATTTATCCCAAATCTGTCCAAATTAACGGCAGAATTAAGAAGATCAACCGGAAAAGATGTTGAATTTAAGTGGACCGAAAAACATGAAATAGAATTCACTAACTTATTAAAAATAATAACATCGGATCCAGTTTTAAGGGCATATGACCCAGACAAACCGGTTTTAATTCAGACTGACGCATCGAAAGATGGACTAGGATCAGTTTTAATTCAAGATGGTCATCCAATTGCATTTGCTTCAAGAACCCTTGGTAAAAATGAACAAAAATGGGCACAGATCGAAAAGGAACTGTTAGCTATAGTTTTTGCGTGTGAAAGATTTCACCATTTCATTTATGGGCGTGAATTCACTGTTGAAAGTGATCATAAGCCCCTAGAAACTATTGGAAAACGTGATATTGATGATATAACACCACGTTTGCAAAAAATGTTCATGAGACTTTTGAAATATCCACTTTTGAATATTGTTTATACACCGGGAAAAAATATGTTGGTAGCTGATTGTCTTTCACGTGCACAATTGGATGAAACATCTGAGTTGAGTGAAATGTCGGAAGTTGTTCACGCTATCACAAGAACTGTTTGTGCTTCGAGGGACAATTATGATTACTACAGAAAACTTATTGAATCGGATGAAAATCTAAAAAAGATTTGTGAATATATACAAAACGGGTGGCCTGGATATCATCATCTAAATGAATATTGCCAAAATTTTCATAAGTTAAAGTCTGAATTGCATTTCGAAAATGGCTTATTATTTCTTAATCATAGACTGATTATTCCGGACAAATTGCAAAGTAAAATGATAAAGTGGTTGCATGCACCACATCTGGGTGTTGAAAAAACACTTGCACGGGCAAGAATGCTATATTATTGGCCCAGAATGAATGTACAAATCAAAGAAATGATTACATCATGTAACATTTGTGAAAAATTCAAACGAAATAATCAAAAAGAGCCATTGGTCCAGGAATTGAACCCAAAATATCCTTATTATATGGTATCAATGGATTTGTTTGAATATGCTGGCCGGGATTTCTTGTCAATGTTTGATGCATATTCAAATTACTTAGTTGCTATTCAAGTTAATAAAAAGATATCTAGTCATATTATCACTGTCAGTAAAAATATTTTTGATAAAATTGGGTATCCAACGATTCTTAAGTCGGATAATTTTCCATTTAACTCGGGTGAATTTGCGAAGTTTGGTCGAGAATTCAATATCCAATTAAGCTATTCAAGTCCCACTTATGCGCAAAGTAATGGACTTGCTGAAAAGGATGTAGCAATTGCAAAGAATATTCTTAAGCGGTGCTATGAAGCAAATGAGGTAGACAAATTTCAATATAGAATTCTTGAATACAATACAACGCCCATTGCTAGCATGCAGTTGACACCGTCTGAATTATTCTTTGGTCGATTGATCAAAACGGGACTTCCAGTATCGGAACGCGTGCTCGTCAGAAAAAATTTTTCTGAGGAAATAATTCAAGAAAAAATTGACAATAAAAAGAAAAAACAAAAGTACTACTATGATCGGAATGCAAAGTCATTGCCTTTATTGAATATTGGTGATTTGGTTATTTTCAAGAAAAATGGAAAACAATGGCATTATGGCAAAATTGTTAGAAATATGAATAATAGATCATATATAATTAGGGATTCTTTTGACAATTATTATAGACGTAATCGTAAATTTATTGCTAAAACAAAGAATGAAGATTTTAATGCTAGTGATTTAATGTATGAAGAAAATATAAAATCAGGTTATAGTGAAAAGTTACCAGAAATTTATATAACTGAACCTAGTTGTGAAACAAAAAATCTAAGTAATACTAATAATAGTAGAATTGACCAAGACCATACTTCCATGGGTACTGTGATTGCGGATGAATTTGAACAGTCAGTTGCCTTTGATAATAACAGTGCAGCTTCAGAATATGAAACTGCTGAATGTGATGATTCAGATGCAAAAGATAAGGAAGTACACTCGGAACCTGATATAGAGAATATGCTTAGAACACGAAGTGGTCGTATTAGTAAACCTCCACAAAGGTATGGCTGGTGAATATTGTAACAGTCATAAGCTAGTTTAGGTCTAGTCCACATATTATGTTATACACTTATCCGGATTTAAATTAAAAAAAAAAAAAAAAAAGTAATAAGCTTTATTCTACATGTGCATACACCATAATATGTAATAAGTTTCATTGTGCATGTGCATACACCATAATATCATATTTGACACTTGACAGTTGTAAGTAGTATATAAGAGCAGTTGAGCTTCAACCGCATAAAGTAGCAGATGTACTTTTAATATAACAAGCAATAAAGTGAAACCCCATTTAAGAATAAATTCATTGTTCCTTTATTTCCTCTGCTTGTTACAACTCGAAAAACCGAAGTCTTAAAACTTTTATTCCAAACCTTTAAAAGACGTAATTTTTATCAAACTTTTGAAAAAAGTACAGGTCTTCTCTACAACGTAACGTTGCACCTTCATATAAATCTTTAGATTCTGCATTCACTATTAGCATTCAGGACATGTGTCATATTTATAATAAACTGCTATGGAGGTGAAAAGAAAGAATATAGTCAACGAGATGTTGTAGCATAGCAATACACAACTTAGTTTACAGATCCAAGAAGTAAATAAAAGAAGCTGTTTCTTAAGTGCGGCAGCTATGATTTAGTGCGGTAGAAAAAAAAGTAAGGTAAAAGATATCCCATACAACGTGAGCCATATACAACATCTTGAAGCAAAACAAAAACAAAAGGAGCTCGCATCATAAGATATTACCCATGCACATGAAAACCCCTGAAGTATGGAACATTCTACCTATACAAATATCCTGAAAACAGGATATATTTGGCTAAAAGTGCACATTTGGGATTCCTTTTCGCACGAATTTTTCCCATAAATCACATTAGCCGCCGCGCGAGCACAGTCTCTTTTTCACTTCGGCAAATTAATAGTTATGGCGTTGTATGGGTATTATTTGTCTGGTTGGTGTTGGTAAATGCACCAAAGGCGTTTGAAGGTTACAAGCTCCACGAACTGCCACCGCTAATTATTCCTGCCAACCGCATTAACTTCCAAGCACCAAAATAATTTATTTTCAAGTTTCGGAAATTTAAAAGTACTCTGTGGCAACGGTTCGCTGGATTTGGTATTTTAATAGTGGTTAGTAGAGAAGTTTTTCGAAGCATTTAAATCGGTTTCTTTGGGAAGTATGCGCAAATGGCTGTTTTAAAGGAATTCCCTTTTTTAATGTACATTGAAAGGTCAAGGATGCAGCAATCTTTGAACTTTGATGAGAGAACTCATTAATTATGCTGACTACTTTTTTTTTGTCGACAAAGAATTTCTCTGAAACCATAAAGAATGGAAGAAAAAATAAAATGCAATAGAAGTAGGCTCAAACGTTATGCTCTTTCAAAACTTATCCTTGCATTCTTTTTTGTAAAGACTGACGGCGAGCAATGACGGTGTGTTTATAATTACTTCCATTCATGTTTTACTTCAGAGTCAACATTGCGATAGGAAAGCATTTTCAGTAAATTGATTCCTTACCGCACATTTATTGTGTCCCAAAAGTCGATACAATTTTTTTTTTTCAATTATTTAAGCATTAAAACTTTTTTTTATTGAAAAGTTAAAGTCGTGCTTTGAACAACAAAGTTACATGGTTTGATGCTGAGAAGCGAACAAAAATATTGCTCCTTTAAAATTAGATTTTTGTATTTTGCGATAATTTGGCGCTTAAAGTACGCCTATTTTTTTACCAAGAACTATCTGGTTGGGTGTGAAGAGTTTAATTCAATCGTTTTGTTATCTTTTTGAAGAGCTTTTTTAGACTTAATTGTTAAAGCCTTCAGAAGCGAACTGCATTTTAATGAAGTTTAGGTGGTGTAGGAAATCAAAAGCCCAATGTGCTCCAAGAGCATTGTTTGGTACCTATACTCATAATTTCAACAACTAAAATCGTAGTAACAAGAACCTGATTTGCAAACAACGAAAACTCTTACTGCAAGAACGCATTTTTAACTAAATTTAAGAATTAATTGCTTGTTCATTAAAAAAATGTAAAGCCTTTAAAAATATAAACTGTTGTTAAAAATTGTCAAATATGTATGAAATCTTATTTTCATTTATTGTTGACGAAGCATGACTTGATTCAAATATTTAGCATTTCTCTGCATTTTAAAAGTAGAATCCATTTCCTGAAAGTAATAGAAATATTTAGAACTATTTGCAAAAAAGAGAAACACTTAGAATTCCGAAACTTAAAATATTTATTTCATTTCATTTCGTAAATAAAATGTAATATTTAATACATAAAAGATAATTATAATCGTAGAACTTCTTTTGAACTGTCACACACACACTTGAGTCAAACTCCTTACACATTTCGAAAAATTTCCAATGTTCTTAATGTATGTATGTTTACAGGACCTTTTATTTGTAATGACCAGGGCTAGGATTTTGTTGACCTAAAAAATTAAAAAAAGGCAAAAAAAAAACACTTAAAAAGGCAAAAAAAAAGGCATTTATTTAAAAATACAAGGAAAATAAACAAAAATACATTTAATTATAGTAGCATTGGACTACCAAGAGTTTTTTTGAAGTTTTCAGGTAGCAATCTTTTTCGGTTGTCCCTTAGAAGGGCTTTGAAGGAGTTAAATGATCTCTCAACTTCAGCTGAAACGAGAGGAGCCCATCTAAAACTTTCAATGTTATTCAGTTCAATGTTTCCTGGAAGTTTGGAATTCACGTCACCGTTTATTACAGAATTTATCTGCTCAATCGTTTTTAGCCCTGTGTTTCCATTGAAAAAGGCAGCAAGCTTCTTCAAGATTTCCTCTGCAATGGGCCATTTAGCTTTTTTAAATTTTCTTCAATGTCTTTCAAAACAGGCAGCACTTCGCCATTTCATGTTCCTTGATGAGAATATTGTTAGCTTAAATTATAAGTGCAGACTCTCAAAAATAACTGTTTTTTGTAAGTCTTTGAAAATATGTTTTTTCGGATATACTAAAAACCCAAAATTGACTTTAATGCTAAACCAATATGTAATTAGATATTTCTTAACAAACTTTAATAAAAAAGCAAAAAAGGCAGAAAAAGGCCACAATGGCAAAATTGGCAAAAAAGGCAATAAAGGTATAAATAGGCAAAATAAAATACATATATGTATTTGCAATCACCAGGGCTTGAAACATGTTTGTCGAAAGTCGATTTCATATTCCGTTTACCCTAAACCTATGGAAGCTCAACTTAAATACAGTCTTAAAGGTTGTTATTTCAACAAAAAATTAAGTCTAAGATTAGGTCTCTATCATCTGTATTAAAAGAGATATCGAATTTAACACAGGTCAGGGTACACCAAAGTTAGCCTTTTTTTAAATTTTCAAAAAGTGATGTCAAAGTTGAGAAACGAGAATTACTGTAGAACAATTTTTTTCTTAGAATATGACCAAGAATCACACCCCAAAGGATAATAATCAAAGTACGGAACACCCTGTATAATTGATATATCAAAAAACAGTTTCTTACGGTGTTCAAATATATTTTTAATATATTAAGTGTTGAGTTTTCGTTTTTAACAAAATTATTAACTTTTAAAAGGTACATTAAAAAAAAAAAACACTCTCTACTTACATCCCAATAGAAAAATCGTTACAAAGGTTTTCGTAATACGGCAATTTATTTAGGTCTTTGGGAAAAAATGAGAATTCGGAAAAATCATTTTTAGTGGAGGGCCGTTAGACATAAAAAAGGCAAAACCTAGGAATCTAGGGCCAGTGCATGGATTTTCATGAAATTTTCGGAAATGTGTTTTGAATAGCTTATAGAAAAAAGTTAAAAAAAAAAACTTCACCGCTCTCAATTTTCTAATTATTTTTAAAATTAATTATTAACTTTTAGAATTTTTTTTTATTTATGCAAGGTGTATTAGATACAGTTTTCCAAAGGCTCAGGACGGATAAGTTTGGTCAAGACAAAAAAAAATTGTATGAGAAAGGGGGTCTATATCCCTCCGTGTAGGCGCGAGGGGCAATTTTATGTGAAATTTACTCAATTTTTTAAAAAATTATTTAAAATCAACTAAGCCATTAACTACCTCATTTTGTGATGTTTTTGAAAGCTAATACTTTGTTCTTTAATAAAAATTTTAGTTTGAGTTCACTACATAATTAGTTTTTGAGAAATCAAGCCTCAAAATAAAAGTTTTGAAAAAAGAAAATATTTTTATTCTTAATTATTTTTTTCTTACATAATTTTGCCCTATTAAGGGCCATTTTTTCTTTCCATATTCAATGCTTTTTTCAATTTTAACTCAAAAGCAAGAAACCGAACACAAAATTTTTTCTTGGTTTAAAAGAAATTAAAAAAAAAAACGAAAAGTACTATTCCAAAAAACAAAATGTCGTTAATTTCTTGCTAATTGAACTTTATTCCCGGAAGTGAAATATGAAATGTGTTTAAGATAGCATATAACAAAAAGCTGAAAAAAAAATTTCATGTGATCTTAATTTATAAATTATAAATAATTATTAAAATTTTAGAGTTATATTTTAATTATATTAGTTAAATTTTAAAACTTAGACCTATTACAAACTTAAGCTTTGGTCTCAAAGGACACCACATGTGCTGATTTGTCCCCCAAATGCTGTTTCCGGTCAAACGAGTTGAAGAAACCGAAAAATATGTGGTTTCTTGCCAAATAAATACTCGCGAATTTTTCTACGTGCATTCAGTATGCAAACAAACATATATCAGTAAGGGATGCATCAGTTCTTATTTAAAAGAAAGAACACTACATCTGGAATATCTATCTATATCTAGAAAAAATATCTAAGTCAATTTTGGGTTTTTAGTCGATCCGAAAAAACATATTTTCAAAGACCTACAAGAAACAGTTATTTTTGAGAATCTGCACTTCTAAATTAAGCTAACAATATTCTTAGCAAGGAAAATGGCGAAGTGCTGCCTGTTTTGAAAGAAATTGAAGAAAATTTAAAAAAGCAAAAGGGTCCATTTCAGAGGAAAGCTTTACTGCCTTTTTCAATGGAAACACAGAGCTAAAAACGATTGAGCTGATAAGAAAAATAAGTTTTGCATTTTTATATGTGACAATTGAAGTGAACATTTAATACGTGCAAAAGATTTGTCACCTTTTCCGATCTGGCTACTAGCGGGTGCTTATTTTAGAGGTTGGTTTTTGATTATAGGGATAAAACTGACATCTTGTGGTCAAATCAACCTACTCTATAAGTTGACTAAAGAACAACTCTTGTAAATTTTGCAAATTTATCTCGAAAGTAATGGTTCAGCTCGCGAAGTTTCCCGCAAGCTCCATCCATTTTATGGTCGACGTAATCGTCCATCAGAGCAACTAATTCGGTTCGTTTTCTCACTGCGTTTACTTTATGTGATCATGTGACGTGATACACATCCTCAGAGACCTCGAACAGTGCGCACCGAAGAAAAAATTACCGGTGTAGAGCAAAGTGTTGAAGAGGAATCGAGTGAATCGATTCGCCACCGTGCACAGCAATTGCAGCTTTGTCCATCAATTTTAGGCAAGATTTTGAGCAAAAATTTGGCTTACGACCTTACAAGATCCAGCTTTTGCAACAATTATAGCCGCGAGACCATGCAATGCATCGTGATTTTGGTGTGTATGTGCCGAAAATGAGATTGACCTCGATGCTGATTTTCATCGCAAAATTATTTTATTCAGTTATGAGGCTCATTTTTGGTTGCATTGTAACGTCAACAAGCAAAATTACCGCATTTGAAGTGAAGAGAATCCACATGAGTAAGTACCTTGAGATGCCATTACATCCACAAAAACTGATGCCATTACATCCACAATTTCCTTCCGAAATGATGCTGGCGAGACAGTTACCGTTAATGGAGACCGGTACAGAGAAATAATAACCTAACTATTGACTATTATAATATTAATTTTATTATAACCTAACTATGACTATTTTGCTTCCGAATAGGATGGCATGAATGTGGAAGAGGAGTGGTTCCAACAAGACGGTGCGGGGTTACATGCGACATGCCACACAGCGCATGTAACAATCTATTTATTGAATCAAACATGTGATGAGCGCATAATTTCGCGAAATGGAAATGTCAATTGGCCACCAAGATCGTTATTTTCTTTGGGGATATGTAAAGTCACTCGTCTATACGTCGACAAACCAGAAACGTTAGGGGGCTTGGAAGCCAACATTCGTGGCGCTATTGCCGACATAGGGCCTGAAATTCTCGAAAATTTTTTTTGAAAATTTGACCTCAAGATTTGGCTTTATTCGAGCCAGCGCAGCAGGGGCCGCATGGCCGAAATCATATCTAAAAATTAATGACATAAAATATTCCTCCAATTAAGCCAAATTGATGGACATTAAAATGATTTTCTTGAATTTTATTTAAATTCGAAATTCTATACCTCTAAGAAAACACGCTTTATTTATGAGACCTTCTCACAAGGGCTTGGTTGTGAGAAATGCGCTAGGCCCTGAGGCTCCTCGCTCTGTTGCGCCACCCTATTTATTTTTTTATTCATCCGCCCAAAACTAGAGCACAACTAACATATCTGGCCAGGTTCTCCTCAAACATCATTTCGCCTGCTTGATAGGATTCAAAAACAGATCTTTTGGACTGATAAGTGATAGTTCAATTGTAGGATTGATTGATTCTCTTGAACATCGTCAAAGCATTACTTACCTCATTCTCTTTTTTATTGCTTTTTTTACAAATATTTCTCTAGTGAATTATCCAGAGGCATTCCTGCCCTGAAATGACTTAGCCGTATCACCCGCCTCGCTAGGAAAGCACATCAGTTTTACCTTGAGCTTGAGTCCAGTTTCAGGCGTACAATCAAGTAAACAGGTTAATATTTTAGCTGCGCTTCCCAAATGTGCAATACTTTACCTGACTCTGTTTTTCCCATGCATTATGATTCATAAAAATTCAAAAACATTGTGTTTCGGTGTTTCCAATTGGATCCTTTCCTATTTTTCTAAATGCTTTCACTGTGTTTCAAACATTATAAGGGCATTCATAGATTCTTGATTCTTGCGCGTTGGTTATAAATCATAAAAGTAAACGAAAAAAACGGAGATCCTTGAAAGATCCAGTCGTTGATTGAAGTAATGAATATAAGTTGTCACAATATTGGCAGCCTTTCCGCGGCTATTTTTATAGACGTGTGGTTTTCACTGTGACAACGCTTTTTTCGGAGTTTGTGGTTTTGATAGTTGTCCCTTGATTTATGATCAGTTTAGTTTGTCATTTCATCGTGAAAGGACTGAAGTGCACCGCTAGGGCAGTGTCTAGTACGTTCGGTAGATTGTCTGGAAACGAAATTGCTATCCTTACATCATTTTGAAGTTTTATGCCTGTTAGTTACTTCAAAGATCGAGCGACCTAACGGCGTTTGATTATTTTTTGTAGGGTTATGTGAAGTTGCTTGTCTACGATAAGATAAGCCCGAGACGATCGACGTGATGCGAAGCCTTGGAAGAGAGCATTCGGAGCGTTATTGGTGGCCCAAACGCTGCAAAAACTGGTCGAAAATTGGGTCTCTCGGATGCAATTTTTTCGACGTGGCCAAATGGCCCCGTAGTAGTCCGCCGTGGCCACGTAGTAATCATAATCTGGCCAAAACCAATTTTCGAAAATGCGTGCACATTACCTGACCTAACTGAAATAATGTCAGAAATTTTCTGAACATACATGATTTCCCCAAAATGTCAAAAAATATATAACTTGCAAATTATAATGAAGTTTTTAGGTGCTAATCGAAGAAATTTATCAACGATTGATTGACAGTTCATCAAATATACTTTCAATGAGGATTTATATATGGAAAAAAACATATTCACGACTTCCGTTAGATACATATATGAATTTTATAGATTCTGCACGTGCTCGAGGTTTTTTGTCAGCATATAATTAAAAATTTGTGGGCAAGAATATAATAAGTTAGATATGAAAAATAACTATTTTTGGGATTACTTTTTTTATTGCAAATGTTTTGGTATGAGTGAGTCACAACCCGTCGATCACAATTCGTCTATTGAATAGATATGTATGATTATAAAATCACAAACCGCCATCCGAACGAAGTCTCTGTCGGAGTACAAGGTGACATCAGGTTCTCGGTAACGCCTATCTTTCTTGAGAAGTAACTCTGCTACAGCTGCCCTCGGATCGTATAAAGCTGTACCTACTCCATTCAGTGCCACAAACATTCTCGAGTTCATGGTCTCATCTGAAGTTGACAGTCGGTGGTTTGATTTAATTTGAATATATTGAGAAATCACTTTCTCAACAATCATGGAGTGAGGTGAAGTGACCAGTAAGGAGCACAACAGTTGCTGAAAAATCCCACATGTCACTGGTATCAATCGAAGCAGCTTATGCGACATTTTTGCACCTTCGTCTGAAGTGTCGAAACCTCTGATTTCTTGGATTGCTGGCCAACAATCGCAAACATTTGATGAAAAGTCGGAAACTTTTTCTTCGACAAAAATGGTTTCAACCAAAAAATCGACCCTCTCGAATCATTTCTGCTGTGGTTTTCGCCATGAGAAATGTAGAAAATCTTTTGATCATCTCATTTTCTTCAATGTTGAGCCGGCTGTCAAGAAAATTGATGAATGCTGATATCATTTCGATTCGGAGTGCCGTCCATGATCGAGTGCCTGTTGTGACGAGAGAATGCGATACTTTGCGTCTTTTCCTGTCGTTTTCTTTATTGTAAGTGTTGTCTTGAACAAATTTTTGGTGTAAAGGCCTCAACCCATAGAATCCGTTGCGTCCGTTCGCTCTCGGATTCACCTGACAGCTCGATTAAATACACACGATCTTATGAGAGGTGACCCATAAGCATCGGATGCAACGGACGCAACGCAAAAAGTAGCCCAACTTTTAACTTTTTGCGTCCGGCAGAAGAGAGACATGCGCAGTAAGAACCAATTTGAAATTTTCTCTCTGATGACATGCGCAGTAAGAACCAATTTGAAATTTTCTCTTCTGCTAACATGAGTGGCCTTGTTGAGTTGAGACACCGCAACGGATTCTATGGGTCACCCCAATCCGTTGTGTCCGGCAAAACTCACAGCTGTCAGGTGAATCCGGCAGCGAACGGACGCAACTGATTCTATGGGTCGGGGCCTTAAAGGAAACTTTTCTTCCTGCCCACCTGGATACGGACCCTGGAGCATGAGTTTCATCTTTCTGGGAGCGTTTTGTTTCAAAATTAAACCATCGAGCAGAATCAAACGCCCTTTCTGGAGATTTTTTTGCAAATCTTTCATGATCAATAAAACATCTGCCATCTTGGAGTTTTTGAGACATGTCGCCAGTATTTGAAACATTCCGGTAAATTGTGTAAAACTGCAGTGATCAAGTTATTGACATGTTCAGCAAATCTTACTTCAAAGTAACCTGGGAATAAACGATATTCTGGGCAAAATTTTTGCATTTCCTTTTTTTTCGAGGGTGATGTACGAAAATATTTGGCCACAGCTGTGGTATTGCTCAGCCAAAGTTTCATTTCTGAAACAGTTGCAAGCGCTGATTCCATCGCAAGGTCAGACCTATGACAGAAACACCAAACTGTCATCAGTTTGTGTCCCAAGTGATCTTCGAGAAGTTTCCACAGGCCGGCTCCAGATCCTGTATTAGCAGTTTCACCATCAGTCGTAACTCCCACTAATGCATCAGTTGGAACGCTAGTTTCCTTACACGACGAAACTGTAGCTTCAAATAATCCTTTAGCACCTGTCTTTTCTGGTTGCCTCGCTCCGATGAAGAGATTTTCGACGACTATTAGATTTTCGTTGGTCACATACCTTGCGATGATATATTTTATGTCTTTGTTCTGACGATCAACACTTCCATCAATTTGTAAGGACACGCTAGGTTGAAGAGATAGTTTTCTTTTGGCCACCTAGTGAAAAATCCTTTAAAAATGCCCTGGTGGTAGCCACTTGCGCGTAATATTTCTAAAACATAGCGGTCATTTATAATATATGTATGTACATGTACATTTATGTAGTTAAATTCTCGATAATTGCATTAAATAATAAGTATTTTATTTCTTCACACTTTGTATACATAATTATGTCCATATGTACATGTACAAACATACATACATATACATAACATATGTATGTACATGTACATACATATCCAGTTATAGAGATTTGGTAAAAAGTTGCCTAATGCTTTGCATCAGGATATCAAACAGCCGAGATTGAAAGCATATAGACTCCATGAAGTCTCATTCCAGAAAAGTCTTATGGTTCACCAATGAAATGATAAAATTTTTATTTCACTTCTATTATCAAAATTCTAGCATATACAATCGAAGACATTAAATGCAACGCAAGTTCAGAACAATTCAAATTTCGTGTACCAAAGTGGTTTTAGAAAATCACAAAGCCAAACAATTTGAAATATGTAGTTTAAAGATTAAAAGCTCTTCTCATCATCAAGTCGAAGTAGGTGTCATTGTCGATCGATGCACTGACTGTTGCATAGTAATTCATGAACTCTTCTTGTGTCACCTAAAAGCAAACAATATATCATAGGCTCCTTCACTCCAACATTGAGTGTGATAAATCAAATGGCATACCACATCATCTTGTTGCCCTCCAGAGCCTTCAAAGTTCTTCAAGTATTCCTTCAGTATCTCACCAGCTGTCATTTCTCCAGTCTGGTATTTGGGATGTTCCTTTACAGAGTACACTTGTTTTAGGTCATCTATTGTGATAACACCGTCGCCCGTAACATCCATTTTGTTAAAAGCCTTATTGATGATATCGATTCGACCCTGATTCATAGGAGGCTGTTTGCAAAATGGGTACACTTATTAAAAACCATATTTTTAGCAATGCGTTTTCCTTACCCGTAGCTTCAACAAGAACTCAGTCATGTTGATAGATCCACTGCCATCTGTGTCGAAACTGCAAACATTAAAGTTTTACAATTCAAGAAGGACTGTACTAAAATTCAACCAGACACTCTTGATCAATGGTTTTGCATAGCAAAATTGCATAGCAAAACAAAAGAAATTCATACATGAATGTGTTTGGTTTGGTTTTGGTACCAGCACCTACCTTTCAAACAATTGCTGCAACTCATCATCGGAGCATTCCAGACCGGTGTCCCGAATGCCAGTTATAAACTCGTCCAAATTCAGAGCTTTGCTTCCATCATCGTCCATGTTCCGGAAAGCTCTGTGTGCGTGCAACAAAGACCACAAAACAAAACCAAAAATGAAAACAGAAACAATCCATTCCTCCTTCCCCTATAACAATTCAACAAATTCAACATAACACAAGGGACGGTGGGTGACTACGGTAAAGTGGACTACAAATCTATAAGAACACAAATCCTTGGATGGAAAAGTATCCAATTATGTCGAGAATTGTGAGGAATGAACTAGTTTACGGTTTCTCTTGGAACCATAGTCATTGTAGGGAAGCGATGTTGTTTGGTTTTATTTCATTTATTTCAATTAAAGTGGATAAATCTAACGTACCTGGCTAGTCCAAGAATACCAGTTGCGCCACGGCTGAAACAAAGCAATCTCAGCTTATCAATTGGATCCTTTGGCTGACCATTGGCAAGTGTTCGTTGGGATTGCTTTATAAGTGAAGCTTCCTTTGAAAATAAGTCTGCTTTGTTGTTCATCTGGAAATACAAAAATTGAGTGTGCTTTTTTTTAGTTCGAGATGAGTGGATGTGAACACTGTGATAGCAATTCGGAAAGTACTCCACAAAAGAACAAATTTTTGAAAAACTATTTTAAATCATATGTCTTCCCTGTTTTTGATGCTCTTTTTTATATGTTTGACTTTGAGTAGTGTTGGTTTTTCTCGTCAAAGATTTTGATCTATCTTTTGATCGGAGTCCTTGCAAACGGTCATGTTAACAAGAACTAGATGCGGTGGTAATGGCTAGCATGTCTGCCTTCCACGCCGGATGGGGTAGGTTCGAATCCCAGAAATGTTAAAAAACGGTTTTTCATGGGTATCACCATTCCCGGGGAATGGGCAATAATCATGCTTCAAAAAGCCCTTTCTTCTTACTACAATCACTGCCTAGTGCTTAAGCTTCTTCATTGCTTCTTTGGCTTGTTAGTATAGTGTCCAATTCAGACAAATTACAGTGTAGCACACTTGTTGTAGGAAATCTCGAAATACTTCGTGCTGTGATTTCTAAATTTTGGATTGTGTGGATATTTCTGCATATTCCAAATGAATTGCTCGCTTCATCTTTTCTTCAAGTTTTTACATTATTTGATTCTGTTAGCAGTTTTGCTTTGTTTGATTTGTTCACTGCATACATACGCACAAATATCTGCGGTCAGAAAATGATGTTTCTGTTCTACAGCTTTCCACATCAGTAGGTACCTACCGTTAGCAGTCTTTCACTCCAGGCGTCAGAAATTTCGTTAAATGGTAAATGGTAATCAAATTTTCCCCCTGTACTGTGAGTGTCAAGCCCCGATTTTGTAGGATGAATTTTTTTATCACTCGATGGAACCTTGTGATTTTGGATATCTTGACCAAAAAACTTCGGATAAAAGAAAATGCAAATAGACCATAGGATCAGGTATGTCTAAAATTTGTGTTAAGCAAGTCAATTGGGAAAGTTGTGACTCGTTTTAGATCACAATGCTCATAGGAACCAACAAAGGACAGCAGAAAGAAGAAAACCAAAGAAACAAGTTTATTGACTTTGGCAATGCATTTACTAACGGCAGATTTGCCAATTCCTCGCGAAAGGCGATACCAATGGAAACACATTTTTGCCTCTGTTGGGACTCGAACTACGAACCTCCTGCGTATAATTAGCAACCCTGCTAACCATCACGCCACGGGTACCACGTTCTTAGCAACTGAGCAAATATGAAATAAAGAGACTTGTTTCCACAAAAAACAGGAAAGAATTAATACCTTCGGGAACTTCTAGCAAAACTGTTTTTGTTTATTTTTTTCTAGTGTTAGCCCACTAAATTTCGGAAGAGCTAAAGCCTGCAACAAACCAGTTCGGTTTGCGATCTGTGAACGTATTCATTTTTCATTCAACGCCACATGCCACGGTTACATACGAAGATATTTAGTAGTTGTTCGACCAAGGGCAAGTAGATGACGAGAACAAATTACGTAAAGATGAAAGAGACTCGAAAAATACAGGATCTTGCAATTCTATCCTTCTGTCCGCCCGTAAATAAATCTACAGCCGGAGCCGTTTGACGAATTTTTTTGAAAATTTGCAGCAAAGGTTTGTGAGGCAGCTTCCGGAGGATTATTAGAATAGGGCTTCCAATTTCTAATATAACAAAACTCTTTTAATTACTATACAACTTAGTACCTATTTATTTTTCTTGAAAGCGACTGCAATGATTTCGATTAAATTTCAAGTAAGATATCATTTCTGGTAGTCCTTTTTATTATATGTGTAATGTTCGTGACGTAATAGCTAGCGTTTTCTTGGCCTGTCACGGGGAGGTTTATATTACAACAAAAAATGTTTTCGCTAGGAAAGGACAAGTCCCATGCTAGTAACTGCATTAAAACGAAAAATCCTTTCCCGATTAGCGGTTTGAAATGAGCAAAAATTGTTGGCCACAGCAAGAAAACACAAGCTATGGTTGTGAGAGATGTGCTAAGATCCAGGGCTTCACGCCAGTGGCGGCGCTAGACCTCGCGTGGACGTCGGCGAGATTATATTCGAGAGGCCCCCTTCAAGAAAACGATTAATTTCATACCTAACCTTACACAAATTAAAGTAAAACTAGAGTATGTGTAAACAATTTGAGCGGGGCCTTAGTAAGTAGGCGAGCCACAAAGATGTAAAAAAAAATCGATGTTTTGAAATACTCGAGCGCGATTAATTTTTTTTTTTATTTTGAAGGTAATCTTATCAGGATTACGGAAAACATATAATCTGACATTTTGCTTGGGGCGATTGAGGTAAAATCGTCAGTAAAATGTAAAATATATGATGGTTAATATCTCGATTAATATTGATATTAGCAATTGGTCCAAAAATCTTTTTTGTAGAAAACTAAATTTTCTACAAGTTTGTAATTTACAATTTTTCTGTAGCATTTGTTATTTACGAGATAACTGCGACAAAACATGAATTTTATGGAAAAATCAGGTTTAGTGGCCCGTACCACCTGGCCGGTATAAGTAACCACTTCGCCACAAAGAACATTTTTGTAGAACGTTCAATTTCGAGAAAAAAACATCTTCGGTTAAAGCGATCCCATGAAATGCTGCTGAGCTATAGAAATTTAAAAATAACAAATCAGTTAAAATTGTCAGACTAAGAGTACGCTCCCATATAGTTGTCAGATTTATCATTCTGGAGGACGAAGACATCAAGTTGATCACTCTGTATAAAAATCTGACGCGCTCGTGTATTTAAAGGTCACGTCTTTTTTTTTACATTTTTAAAAATCAGCCATGACTTATGGCCCCACTCAAATTGTGAGATTATTGAAATATATACTTTTAACTACGTACACTTAACATACACTTTAAGAATCTGACACGCTCGAATAACTTTTTTTTTTTCTTTCAACCTCTCTTTACGCCCATTTGCCCCCAGTAAATCTTCAGATTAATATACCGATATAATTTGCATGTATATCGGTTATCAGAAAGCACGTATACTGTATGAAAATCTGACGCGCTCAAGTATTTCAATTCGACTGTTTTTTTTTACATTTTAAAAAGCTCATCCCATCGCCCCACTAAAATGGAAAACTGCCGTACACTTTTTTTCATTTTAGAACGTAAACTTCACAGTCCAATAAGTCCCCATGACGCTTTAGTAACTGCAAATTTAGCATCTCGGGCTCCCCTACTATTATTTGACTTTGAAAATAGCACATATTTTATTGATGAATCCAAAAAACATTTTGGCTGTTGCAGAAGAATTAGCTGCATCAATCAAAAGCAAATTCCAACTGTGGCAAACTCCAACACACAAAAAAAGGTCGCCGCTGTCGTCGACTTTCAATCGTCTTCTTTTTGCGAGGCCCCCTTAGGCGCAAGGCCATCGGCGGTCGCCGACACCGCCGACGCCTCGCACCGCCACTGCTTCACGCTGTGTTTTGATATCTTTTATGATGAGAAAAAACTATGGACGATGTCTAAAAATGGTACCCCCAACATTTTTTTTTCAAGTCCAATTTTCTCTTTAATGATTATTCGAATTTTATATTCAAGAAGTTCTAGTTTATAATATCAAAGCATTTATAAAAATTTAGTTTTTTTTCAAAAAAAAAATATGACTTCTTTGAATATAAGAAAGGTGTTTTTAATTTTCTAAAAAAAAGCTGGTCGGACGATTTTGATAAGACTTTCAGCTTTTATGGCTCAAAATCAACAAGGTGTAGAATTGCTATGCTAGCAACGAAATGTCTTAATTCTTGACTTTATTGAGAATCGAAAATTAATAAAAAACTACAAACATTGAATAAGTTAGTTTAAAATTAAATCAATATCAATGCAGTAAAAGTCATTTTGGCAACGCCTCTGCATTTTTTGTAAAGGATCTAGCTTTGAGAAAGGTACCAATAGTGCAGTCAATGAAGCGAAAAATAGGGCCTTACCTCCGAATTTTTTTACTGTGATCCGATTTGCATGAAATTTTGGAATTAGGCTCATCTTACCCTTAACTTCAAAATTTAAAATGATTTGAGCACCGCCACCACCCTGGGGGTGGTTGCCACCCCTTTTCGGGGGTGAATTTTTTTTTTCAAAATAACCTCGGATATCGATAGAAGGCTTAATTTTAAGCAAAAAATCAAATATAAAGTTTTTCATTAAGTCCAATACTTTTCGAGTTATTGGCAATTGAAAATTCGCAATTTTTTCACGTTTTTCATCTATTTATTGCAAATATCTCCAAAGCTATACGTTCTATCGAAAATTTTATAAAAAACAAAATTGTAGCAGGTAAAACAATAAACAAATTAAGTGAAAGATTTTCAGCTCTATTACAGATTCCATCGAAGAAAACTTCCACACGGAAAGCTAAGTTACGAATTACGAAAATTTGTATTCACAAAATCCGAATGGAATCGAAGAAAGCATTGCCATTTGACACACTAAATATCACCATGCTGGTTGTCGAAATGAGCTGTTTTACGCCAAATGTGCAAGATCATTCACATTTTTCTGCAAACACAACTTCTTTCTTATAATAAGACGACGAATTAACATTCCACTCGGATTTGGTGATAACAAATCTACGAATTTTGAAATTCCTTCCACTCCGAATGGATTATGTGATAGTTAGGTACATCGTGAAACTTGGACTTTTTTCGATAACGATGGAATCTGTGATAGGGCTGATTGAAAGCGTGCCATATAATGTTTTTTCGTAAAAATGTTAGGAATGTTCAATTTAATTTTTTCGCTAATAAAGGGTCCGCCATCGAACGTTTTTTTTTTTTTTCAACTAGTGCTTATTTCGTGAATGGTAACACATAGCTCATGTCTGATTTGACAAATAATTAGTTTTATCCTTCCGCTAAACGAATATGTTGCGTTTTTGTTTCGCTAAGTGGGCCTGCGATCGTCTTAGAGCCGATTTTGCCAAAAAATCATCTTTTCAGATGAAGCTCATTTTGATCTTGGCGGGTATGTAAACAAGCAAAATTGTCGCATTTGGGGCAGAGAAAACCCACACGCATACATTGAAAAGTCGATACACCCAAAACGAGTCACTGTTTGGTGCGGATTTTGGTCCAGAGGCATAATTGGGCCATTTTTCGAAAATGAGCAATTAGTGGCCGTTACAGTCAATGGCGATCGTTATCGGACCATGTTGAACTAATTTTCGTTCACAAAAATTGATGAGGAGGATAGATATTGGCAACATTTCAACAGGACGGCGCTATGTGCAACACAGCCGAAGCTAGACTCGATGTTTTGCGCCCATTTTCAAAAAAAATCAAATATTTGGCGGACCCTTTATTACACGTGATTTTATTCAATTTCCATAATCAATGTACAGTTGGCAACCCTGTTACACAAAACATATTATGAAGAGCGAACATTAAAACACTATTAATAATTTTAAAAGTCTAAAAAATTGCAACGGTCAACTTAAAAATTATGCTTAGAATAACAAAAGCCGTGTATTTTGTCGGGTTTGGGTCAAAATTCGCCGGGGTCAAAATTCTTACATAATCCATTACATAATTCAGTTAGCTTATGATAAAACTATGTTAAAACTAGAGATGCATTCCCAAGAACGCAAAACAATGTAGAGGCTTGGCATCGTCGCGTCGGCTGAAAGCTATATTGAGGACTACGAAAGGAGCTTATCAGTGTCAAATCAGCAAATGAGCGTGCGAAGCATGGGGAGGGGACAGAGATAAAAGAAAAAGATTTAAGTCACACTGGATATCTCATGCGTATTGCAAAAAATATTGTTGATTTTGGTCTTACTTTAGTTTTTTTTTTTTTGGGATTGTTTTTTACTTTGTTTTTGTTCTTCTGTAAAAAAATAGTATAAACAAAATATACAGAATTTTTTCCCAGAATTTTGAAAAGCAGAATTTCGGAAAGCAGAATTTTGTCAACCAGAATGAAAAAAAGCTGAATTTTGAAAACCATAATTTTCATAGATTTGTTAACTTTTATCGTTTAGTAATTTAATTTTTAATTTCTGCCACAGTATCTGACAAAAAAAAAAAACGTTACCGAAATATTTTATAGAAATTTTTACTTGTAAGAAATAGTCTCACAGTTAAAAATATTTTTTATTTATCTGGAGTTCGGGCGATAAATATTTAAGTGTCAGATAATAATCACAACTTGATGATCTTAAAATTTTGCTATAGGTAAATCACCGGAAATTGATTGAGATTGACTGCCACTTTCCAGTCCATACTATTTATTTTATCGCTCATTTTACAGGTAACTTTTCTTGGAGTTAAATAAACTCTAGACCCTACACTTGTCAAGTAGTGTTTCAGGGAATCTGGTTTTCAAACAAACTCAAGGCTGTCATTCTCAATTTATGTTCATATGAGCTATAGTTGCTGCCAGATGGTTTTGGATTGATATTGTGTCATTTGAATTACTTTATTTTTATGATTGCATCGATGTTAGCAAAATGATTAAGTTAATATGTGCGTTTTCCGTTATTAATCTCGTCTAGGTTATTTACTTATCAGTTTCCTTTCATCGTATCATTATTTTCATGCTCCCCGTTCATACAATAGATAACTATGCAGATAAATTTAATATGAGACCTCATTTTTTCATCGATTGTTTGTCATCCTTGGAATCGTGTGTAGCAGGGGCAATTATCTACTCAAATCGATATACATAC